>DWTO01001843.1:0-15189 GCA_018244755.1 Jemadia pseudognetus
GAGCTGGTGTGGTGGTATAGTAATAATGATGTTCCAATATGCATACCTACATATGTATATGCTCACTCTTAACACATATACCTCTTTTCCAATATTTTATTAATGTTCCTACATTTACGCCTCAATAAAGTTCAGAATAATTTCCTGTAAACGTGCGTACGAATGCGTAGTCGGTTATATCAAAAATATCGGCCTAATTTCCGTCCCGGCATTGTTTTTAGAGCAAAATTCGATTGGAACAAGAGACGGGCGTCAATATGAACATGTGTAATTTCCTTTCATATTCAATTAAATTCTTCGGGGTGTTGTCGGACTCTGTGTAACTTCAATAAAGATTGTCCAATCGAATTGAACGAAATTTAATATTTTATACGACGCCTTTTGCTACACGAATATTACCGTCTATATTTTATGTCGCACGTTATTGTTGGATTTAAATACGAGACTTGTAATTTGATTTTTAATTTATATTCTGCACTTGCTTAATATGGAACGAGCGTCTGTATACTTACATATGTAGGTATGTATGTTTAGTGAACAAACCGTGTTTTTAAATTAATATACGTTATATGAAACGAAGGTCGTTAGGCTGGTTTTATTAAAAATCGTCAATCACTTTCACCCGCCAATACTTTGGTTGTCAAGATATTACGGCGGTACCTAAATATAACTAAGCGGCTTGAGTTTTACGTATAATGTCAACATTTTCTTTTATGCGGTGGAACAATCTAATCTCAAGTAATAATTGTAATGAGGACGTTGACCAATTATGAACAACCATGTGTAAACTTAACGATAAACGGATTAAAATGGGACGGCGTAGTTTATTTAAATGAAATGTTTAATTTTACTTGTGTAGATTGTGTATGATGTCTAAATCGAGTGCGTGCTTCCTCAGCTCATGGGCGGCGAGCACGCCACATTGCCTGTCGCGCTATCGACTTACACCCTGTTAAATCTGGCCCAATATTTGTAAAGCCTATTCATTAATATCTCGACCCCTTTATTTCATTGTTCCCCCGTGTCGAAGTCCTTTATTTTTGTTTCTCGACATTCAACAAGCATGAAACACTGAATGTAGTGACGCTTCGCGTGCGCGATTGCATGTACGTATCTATACAAATTAATTTCTTGTTGAGATTGTAAATTGTTGTTTCTTAGAGTTTCAATTACATTTAATATTCAAATAAATAAAATACATTTTTCCTAAGATAATACAATGTAAAATATAAGCTCCATAGTTCTAGAAGTTTCTCATTGTCTATTAACACTTTATCGACATTGTTAACAGTAACAGACTGATAGGTTTAATCTGCACATATTGGACGTGTTGGAGAGGGAAGCACCGTCTGTTCTATTTCCAATTAGGTGGAGGAACGGATTGAGATCGAGCTACTGGATCGGCGTCGACGCGGCGACGCGTCAGAGCCGGAAACCTGTGAATAGTGCGGGGCTCTGAAAGAAAATCTAATTTGGATTTGAGGGATTACACGAGTCTTGTTTCGGCCTAGTGTAGGGATAGGACAAGTCGTCACCGTCGCCTTGTGCAAATTGAATTAGAGAGGTAAAGGCTTCATGCGCGGCCATTATGTTTAAGCAGTCTGTTGAATTTTATTCAAATGTAATGCAACATTTACAATTATTGGTAGAGTTATGAGATATTGTGATAATATGAAGCCTCTTTACACATTTTTCGTAATTTCTACGTTCTAACAGTTCATGTTTACTAATTATATCTAATTATTTGTATACACTGTCGTATTATGTAAGTAGAATATAATGGTACAATAATGTAAACGTAATAATGACAATGTCTCTAATTTTATTCTGATGGACAAATTATGATCTAAAATAATTATTTATTTATATATTCACATATACATAACTATATAAACATTATCTACAGATTTTCAAAACCCAATTCGTTGATTTAGTGTAGATATTTTGTACATAATTCATGGTGACCAGCGGCCATTGCTATATATGCATATATGCGATAATGTTCAGAATATTGCATTGAATAAAAAAAAATATTTTCACAGTATTGTACAAACTTAACAAAACTGTTTTATTAAGTTACCTTTTAGTTTTTCTTAGTCAACATCATTTACCGGTGTTTAGCGTTTCAAACAGACGTATTTAAAAAAAATAAAGCATACCTTCCCAATAAATTGAATACCCTCTTATGAATGTAAAAACTAAGGTCAGATGAACTAAATAATGATAAAAGTTTTAGATACGAATTTAATACCATAAGAAAGAAAGAAGTTTTTTTAATGCCGTGTAAGGAATGTACAGCGTTAGTTCAGTAAATCGTAGTCAAGAGTTCACAGTAAACAGCAATCATCGCATTGCGGCGGAACAAACCAGTCTATGATTAATTTCACGTCTCGTGGACAAAACACGTCACAACGAAAAACAAGCAAACATTTAACAGCATTAAGTAACTTGGATTGACTCCAGCATTCGCCAAATGATCCAAAACATTTCTATTTACGGTAGCTCAGAGTTAGTTATGAATTGCAGCATAACATGCAGGGCAGGCTGAGCCGCAGGGTCTATGAATCGTCCGCAATGTCGCAATTTTCACTACGAACGATAAATGGTCCCCCGTACCCACGTGGTAGGAATGCATATAGTTTAATAACAGTTTTATTACTACGTTTTTAGTAGCGAAAAATCGCTTTTTAGTGGTTAAGGTTGGAGACGTCAAATCGTAGTCATATGTGCTGGAATTTGAATTAAAATTAGTGAGGATCTCAGATTTTTGTATTTGTTTGAATTTATCATAATAATATATTAGTTTCAGAATAGATAAAAGTCGACTTAAAAATAAAGCATTTTGATTTGTTAAGCGTACCAGTACGAAAATTCTAAATGTCAAAAAGGCATTGACGTACTATTAATTTGACGGCTTGACGTTTACGTTAGTTAATAGGTAGTACTTATCCTTATAAAGATAAATCGTTCGGGCTTCTCACATATTTGTCGTTCAAAATATCTCTAAAAACAAATAATATTCTGTACGAACTCTGTATAAAATTTGGGTATTTCATAATTAACTAAATACCTATATACATATCTATTTAAAGCATTTATTATATTATAAGGTTCTTAGGTAGATTTATGTATTAATATGTCACTTGTTTAACTTTACAAGTCGGTGGTAATCCGCGAACGCGTCAGACTTCTAGCACATCATGGCTGTTCTTATACAACTTAGGAAATATAAATCTCTAAAGTTTTGTTTACATACGTATAAATACGTATGATATACTTTTCATTGTTATATATAAAGTAACAGTAGTTTGATTTTGTAACAACATATAATTATATGTCGGACGGACATATGTACTCGTATGATCTTACACAAAATAACAATATTAGATATGTCAAAAATTTTCACTTACATATCCACCTACATACTACATTTATGTCTGAGACACTTTTTTTTAGTAAAATGCAGCATTGGTATCATCTTGCAATAATATAGATATGTCAGATGCCCGAAATATTGTTGGTGATACAACAACAGAGGATACCAAAATCGAATTACTCGTAAGTTACGACTGATAGGATCCACCTCGTGTTATTTATGTGAGAAAAGAAATTACGCGCGCGCTTATCAGCTTACCGTTGGTATCCACTGTAATTAAAACCAGTCGGCCTTACCATCTTTCACCGTTATAACGAACTCATGATGTCATCGGAATTTTTATCTGCAAATAATTCATATACCTCAGCCCTTCATTAAGGTATAATGTATGCATTATGCAATAAAAAAGGATGATGTTTTTGGCTATCAATCTTTGTTAAGACGTAATAATGACTGTACCTACTTATTTTCTCAAGAAAACAATTTTTAGGGATAACCGAGTTTTTATTTTAGCGCTATATTAAAACATTTTTATTTATCTCTTCTAAACGTCACGTCATCATCACCAACATCCTTTTATAGTACTTTTGTGGCTCACGGGTATCTTCAAAATACTCAAATATCCTCAAAATACTCGCTGGCTGAGTGCGGGTGGCGAGATGTAAGAGACATACCGTCTTAGAGAATATTAGGCAGAACTCTAAAGTGTGTGTGTTTTGTTACATTAGGTATATATTATTACAGCTATGTTATATTTATAAATAATCTACA
Source organism: Jemadia pseudognetus (assembly GCA_018244755.1). Classification (NCBI taxonomy): domain Eukaryota; kingdom Metazoa; phylum Arthropoda; class Insecta; order Lepidoptera; family Hesperiidae; genus Jemadia; species Jemadia pseudognetus. The sequence continues at coordinate 4,148 of DWTO01001843.1, forward strand.
TTGTTGAATTAAATAACTCGGTTGGTTTTGGCATTATCTGTAGCACCCTATCGTGCCCAGCGAAAAGCAACCTTTCTATATGATATTTAATGGCACATTAAACCACGTGGGTAATCTTCGTTTTAGAAAATTTAACCCTAATTATCGCTAATCGATTATTAATGTAACACGCAATTTTGATAATGTCATCCCTGAAATGATCAGGGTGACATTTCAGGTTATCAACGACGGAAAATCATTTGCCTTTTCGGCGAAGCCTCTCGGGGGAGATAAAAAAGTGAGGTTTTAAGACTTTTATTTATTTGCACTTTATTGTTTTACCATATTTCGGAAAAATAATGTGGTAGATGTCATGTAACACTATTTTTGCCATGTCTAAACTCTAAAGTTAGCGGTTTATGACATATCATGAATAAAATTTAGATTGGTTGTAGTACTAATTAATCTCCCGGTCGCTTGGAGTTGACTAGAATTTTCTAATCCTAGTTCGTAGCATAAAAATATTTCTCCAAGACTAAACGGTGACGACATCGCCGCATTTATTCCCTTCTACACGGACAGTTACTAAATTGATGTTTTATTTGTAATTAGTTCTTAGCTTGACGCATGTTGTATTGATGTTATGAACAAGAAAAAAGAATATTGACGAAGCAGAAAATGAGGGGATGGGGTCGTAATAAATAAATTTGCTCGGCACGTGAGAAAAATAAGGCGACAGCAGCGCTGAACGGGGAGTAAACAAAATTAGAAAACCTGGAAGTCATCGCCGCTGCACCATTTAACATCTTATCCTGTGTAATACATTTTCGTGCACATGTTCATTTTCCGGGCTCGTCGGCTACGAAGATAGATAACTTCCCGATGATTTAGTTTTATTGTTATCCGCCATCGAACTCTCGCTTCGCTTCGGTTCCTTTTCATGGCGTAATTTTTATACCTTCTGCCAGTTTAATCCCGTTATGCGTTAGATTTGGTCGTTTGACTTTATATATTGGATATTGTTATTGATTTAAACGATATTGTCAAAAAAATAATTCCATCCAAACGCCCATTACATCACTCTTTTTGCGGCTAATATAATTGCAGAATATTTAATCTTTCATGCATGGGAAAATTAAACATTTTGGTGTGAAAAACAGAAATTCAAACCTAATAACAAATTCGGACTAAGCAGTGGAGGTACAAGTCGGACGTAGAAATAGTACATGCTGGTCATATTCGAGGTATGTTGGTCATATTCGAAAGCGTGGAAATTCAGTTTACATATACAAAATTGGTTATTCGTGTTTACTGTATCGGCTAGAGTCAGCCGAGCACTTGTCACGTGGTTCAATTTTGCAGTGGACAGCGGCGGGCACGGATACACTTTTATTAGCTCTGTCGGTCACGTCCAGCCGAAGATCGAAAAGCGAGCCGGAGGTTGTTTTAAGCAATGTCGCAACCATAATCTTCCATCCATTGATTGGAACGTACAATTTTATGACTTCGTTATATTTATTACATGGTGGTATTTTAATTACATATATATATCTCAGGAATCTTCTAAGCAAAGCTAAGTAGCTTTTTTCTCAGCATGCCTTGCTCCTCCTTAGGAGATATGCGTTTTCCATGACCTACCTCTCCGGGGATTACAGGCGTGACGTTACGTTTTTCGTCTCAAAAGCTGCTCTGTTGCTCGTACTGTGAAATAGAATACGACAAACCGATAACCCGTACGTGAAAATCGTATAAGACGTCGTACCTATAACTAGATCAATGTGGTACGATCTCTTTTAATATTCATCTTGTTCTCTGCCTCTCCTCTACCTTATGCTGTCACTTTTAAATCTCTGATCCACTGAACAAATGCAAATTACAACAGTGTTAGATCCCGTTTATACGTGTATTATTAATAAAATAACGTACACAGATTAATAAAAATTATCGGCAAAGTGTGTCAATTTGTGTGTTACATGTACAGTACTTGATAATGTTTTCAAATAACACCGAAATGCTATAAACGCCTAATTTAAAGGTGTTCATCGGCTGTTTAACCCACTCACGGCGACTGCCTGACGGGTTTATACTGCCCGTAATAATAGGGGAGGCGCCCTGAATTGCTATTTAAAGGAGTTGGCGAGCACTACGCTCGCAGATTACAATGCAAGGTAACCGTTCTCACTCACGTGAAGGTTACGGTGTGACCCTTTTATCATGCCCCAACCTTCTAGAGCGTTGTATCACACACCTTTATCCACGATACCTATACATTTGACAAAACTTAGTGTTAGAAAAAATTTAACTTATGATCCGCATTTCATGTGAATATATTTTATTCAACTCTTCAATAGCTCCCCGTGACGGTAGCTGTCATTATTGTACGCGGTAGGCCGTAACCGCATCCTACCCCGAAATACACGATATTTCCAATTTCATCATGTATGAGGAACTATACATTAAATCGGCTATTTTACCGATTCTTGAATAATCAGAAACATGGGGAATGGAGGGTGAATGACAATAAAACTAAATCACTGAGACTCAGCCATTGTGTTTCACCGGCGCCGGCGGAAAACGAGCGTATGTGTAGGGAATAAAATAAACTACATATCCCCATTACACGAAACTAAAACAATATGATGCCACCGAGCCCATGCACGCGCATTCCACGACAACGCGAACGCAATTTAAATATTTAAATAGTTTGTAGTTCGTAACCTGCGCCTTGATAGCACGAACCAACATAACTTGCGGAAACTACTATATTTCGCCGCAATCTTGAATAAGCTACACTCACATTTACGATTCAAATATTGCTCGTATTAAACCTGACGTTTTGAATATAACTAGAGATTCTTAAATCGAAACGAAAAAATTACTTATTGGCATGGTCTAAGGCGGCACTGAAATTTTAAAGATGTAAGCACATCTTCACATGGAATCTTTCTAACGATCCTGAAAATGTATAAAATTTTACAGCGTTCAAATAGAAATACCCCTGAAGCGGTAAGTGTAGAGCGTTTGTGAGCGGAATATCGAAATAATCAATGCAGTTTGTCCAGGGTCGGCAAATTGAGTCTTAGTGAAGGACTTCACACCGGATGCACTTCCCTTGTTTACGAGTCGCTCTACTTGGATTTAAATGGACAGCCAGGTCATACTTATCGTTACAATGTAAAATTTCAATGTTTGTAATGTGTAAACATTACGGGTGGACCCTTTTTTTACAGTTTTTTCAGAGATTCTCAGAGAATTGATAATATGGCGGTATGAAAATATAAAGCAAATGACGGTATGTGTCGGCGGCGCGTATCTAAGTTGTCGATATGTTTGAAATATTGAATGTTTAGTTTAATGCAGCAATAAATTTGGATTCCTCAAGTACACTATGTATTCTAAGAAATTCTACGAACGGCGGTCGGTACATTGCATGTTTCTTTATTACCTGTAACAATAATACTTTCAATATTTATTTCTTTTGTATTAGAGTAAGAAAGTTCCCTCAAAGTATATTACAGCTGCAATGGATTTAGTCTCTATATTTTATTTGCAAATGCGACTAACACATATTGTAAAGCGTTAATATCAATATAATTGATTCAATCAAATCATTGCAATTCTTCAACTATTGTCAAATTTGAAAATCCTATCAGACACCAGATGTACTATTACCCATATTTATTTTAAAACTAAGAATCTTACTTTTAAAATAAACTGATTCAGTACCGTACTTACCATCAAATAATATTACCCTGTTTTCATTTTGATAACCCTTTTCATTCCGATACGAGGATTTCATTCCAATAGAGGAACAATAACAAAAGAATCTATGATGATGATTATTAATTTTCACAAAATTTTGTATTTGACTAAATAGAATTATCATTTATGGACTTTTCTATGGTGAGACTTACATTTCTTTTCGGTGTGACTTTTCTATGGTGAGACGACTCACAAGTTATTAAAAATATACGTATTTATTTCAAAATACCTCCATCATTATTACAAGATAAACATAGTTGCTTTGCTATTCTTTTTTCAATTTTCTTTAATCGTTAGTAGAATAATAGTTAATAGAATTCCTCAACGTCAAATAACTATAATATTTATATGAAATATAAGGTACCTTCCGAAGTGTATTTCTATTAATGGGATTTTAGCATGTTATGAGGCTGTTAACGTTTGCACTAATAGTTAATGAGGGTTAAAACTAGCTATTTTGGAGGAACTACGTACATAGAGGAGCATCATTTCCTTAGGGCGCTAATATTGGAATATATTCATAAATGTATTTTTAGTATTTTTAGTTATTCTACGTGTTGCCATTGGAGTTTAAAATATTTTAGAGTTTCTAAACGATTAATAATATGTTTATATACATATTATGTGTATCAACTTTTTAGGATTAAGTTGTACATAAAGGAAAAATTACAAAGTGCTAAAACATAAAAGTATTGATTATTACTTTAAAATGTTAATTACTTCTTAATCACACACCATAATGACTTATCCGAATATATGTTTAGTCGAGCCCCGGGGCACGATTAAATTGATGTTCATAAATTGATCATATACGAGTATAATGGAGAGAAACTCTGCGATGAACTCGTATCTCATATCGAATGAACAAATATGTGGGCCGCAAGATTGTACAACTTTTTAAAAATATAGTCTAACACGTTTTAATAATATACATAAAGCTTGTTTTTAATAGTGTAATAAATTAATAAAATAGATTGTGTATAATGATCACTAGCCGGACGACTGAGCGCCGCTCTGGTTAATGTTTAATAGTTTTCGTTATCTAAACATTTTGAAGTGTAACCGTAGGTTAATAGCACACAAACTATAAATTTCAAGTACTCACAGGTGTATTTTTTTTTCACAACAAAATACCAAAAGAAAATTATTTTTAAACAATCGTTTTTTTGTGCATAATAGGTACTAAGTTGTCTTAGTACTTATGGGTGAAATTTTCAGAAACGATCATACACACTATTTTTTTTTTGTTTTTGAAGAGTCGAAGTCCAAAATATCATCTGCGTAAATTCAAAACCGACAGAATATTATAAAAACTCTGAACCTCTGTTAAATCCCCTTGGAAGTAAAATTTTCAAAAATCCCTTAGTTACCTCTACATGGCAAATTGAATATTTCTGCCAAATATCAAGTCAATCGGACGCATAGTTAGACGCATATTGGAAATCGCTTATTAGATAAATGCATTTTTCACATGTAAAGGGATTGTCATGAAGATATGACACTTATCTAAATCAACAGTTATAGTAACTACCATATAAATACAAAAAATTATCAACATCATTAGAGCCGTTTCGGAAAAACCAATCATGTATATATATACAAAAATGGATCTTTTAAAATTTTACGATATAAGCGTCTAACATGTTAGTTCTCAAATACAAAGAAAAAAAAATGACTTCGTCCACGCAACAAAGAAACACAAAACAAACAATTAGAACAGGATTTTTAAATTAACAACAATAACAAGTAAACAAACATTATTGCACATCAGTAATACAAAGTATCGAGTATACTTACATACATAATTATACAATGCTACGGCAAGTAGAATATTTTTATATTACAGACATATTGACACGCCCATTTCCCACATGGGTAAGCAGAGATTAAGGATTTTCATTTGCTACACTCTTGATAGACTTCTTTCACCTTCTCTACATCCATTAAAGTGGACATACTTGCTCGTCTAGTGAAGAGACTTTTGCCCAGTTATGTTATAACTACATATTTTAATATTAAAGCAATTTACACACTATACCCTTATCTTATGATGAAAAGGTTGATGATGATGTTCAAATAATATGGTTATTACATATTCCCGTAGAAACATCGTATTAAATATATAGTTTAGTATTTAAGTGTGCAGTGTGAACAGAGATTTACCTGCGAGCATCGCCGAATTTTATTATATTCAGCTATTTATAATAAATGAAGACATCTCCTAATTTGGAAAGGCGCGCAGTGTTTTATTATTTCGGTCCCTTTTTTCTAATTGACATTGACAAAGGTAAGTAAAGATAGGCAGGGATAGGTATTAAGCAATAAAGACATTCGCGTACCTTCGAAAGCTTTAAAAATCTAGGGTACCTAAGTAAGTATTTTATTAGATGTATACATGATAAATGGGAACTATAGTATTGTCTCCATTGTGACGTATTTATCATAGTATGAATTTTTGTTTGTGATGTATGCATACCTTCAGCTTTCTAATTTGAAGGTACTATAAACAAGTTACGACGGGCATCAAGGGGTTACGACTTGCGTAGCCTTAATGACAGCAGCACCCGAAAATAAAGCGAGTTTATTGCACACGCATGCCTTCATGTGATTCCACCATTTATTTAAATATTTGATATTCGATCCTCGTACCGCACGCTTATCCCAGAGGAGTATATTTGCCTCGACAGAAACATAATTATCTGAATATAAGAATGCTCAAAGTTTATTACAGCGCTTGTTACGAATCTCTAGATAGAGCTGACGCTTACATAATTACGACTACTTACAAAAATTTAGTTCATTATGAACAGTTGTGAACGACACCGTCATTTGCGTCTAAGATAATGGACACTTCGTCACCCGTGTTTTGCAGACTGAAATATTTTTTTAAAGAGAATTGGAATAATTATATCTGAAAGAACGTAATGCGATTACTCGGATTGTAATAAGTCAGCGAGATTTAATTGTCGCGCGTCGGGCTGGCGAGCAGCACAAGTCGTCCTGCAGCGATTTATTGCGGCAATTATACGTGCCACGCCGCAGCCGCACCTGAACACCGTCTTCCCTCTAACGGGATTACACGCCACTAACGAACAACTTTCGGGCAGTAATATGATTTAATCTTCTATGCACTAAGTAAAGAGACTGCTCAGAGCTCGCTCGACCCATTTCTAATGAATTAGGTCGTTCTCATAAGAACGTGCTTGCGTTAATAAATCATATTTTCTTCAGTGTGATTCAGTATTGCATGTAAGTGAATCACGGATATTTTTAGTGTTTACGCACTGAGAATGATGTTATTTATTGTTTTTAGATGCAGTCAAGTATATTCAGACATTTGCTTAGTGATAATATAAAAATAAGTGTTGCGTACGAGCCAAATATTCTTATTGGCATTATTATGACAATGTAGCCGCTGTTACAGTAAAATGCGTTTCATGTTGTTGAATTCCTGTAAGCGAACTTAGTGCCAAGATATAATCTGTTATGGTGACATTATCTGAAGCGACCGACCTCTGCCAACACAGAATCCGGCCAAAATTCAAGACATTGTCGTTCCAGTTTTAACTGCTTGTCTTTATATTCCACTTTCGGATTGGACGCAATATGCAAATATTTATGTGCTTTTTAGTTTCACATTTTCGCATTTAAAGTGTCCGATTCTTCATTATATCTTTACCGATATCAACCTACAGCTCTATATTTTTGTTTATCACGTAAAAGGTTAAAGGTTTAAAAGGTTAAATCATTGTCTCGAATTTTAATGTCAAATTCCTTATAAATAAGAGCTACTCCGATTGTATTACTCATTAATTCTAATAAAATACTTTTATTAGACGGAGGCCACTTAAATAAAGAGATGTTCCAATAAACGACGCAGACCGACTTGTAATTTTCACTCGACATTGAGATTTTAATGAAATCTAGGAAATTCAGAAGTGGTATTAGAAAGTAGATAAAAAGACTCATTAAATTTATATTAAAAATATTTCCCTTAGTTTCAGTCATTTTGAAGTACTTTCGTCTTTTTACCACTTGTGAGTTAGACAATGATTTTGTCGATTCATTTTTGGTTATTTCAATTGATTAAATTTTTAACTGATGATTAATTTGTCTAGTTAAATGTCTCGTTGGTCGTGTTGATTGCAAGCGCGACTGTCGATATGGATCGCGACAGGTTCTGGATTCAAATCCCGGGTCGAGCACTATTGGATATTTTAACTTTAGCTTTTCTAGTAGTGACACGAAGTGTGGATTTGTGCATGGTGTATAGCAATACGTTCACCATCTATTCCATAGTGGGACGTAAACGTAACTGGTGACACGTGGGAGTTTTACACTCCTCTGCCTACGTCTTCGGGGATTACAGGCGTGATTACGTTTTAAATTTTATTACAGTTACGTGTTAAGTTTACAAAGCTGCGTAAACGGTGGTTGCTGGATCAATGTGCTTTTTGCATGTTCAAGAACAAAGACTAGAGGTGACGTCATCGATAGCAGCTAGAATTTATGTTATTAGATAGTTTTTTTAACAATAGTAATTTCTATGCATTTATACTTTACGTTGAATTCTATTGACGTAATTGTAAAACGATAGTCGGAAAACAATGCACACCTTATAATCAATTAAAGCTTGCTCTATCTCTAAATTAAATAGAACCAACATTTAGTACAATTAGACGTTGGAAAACGAAATGGAAAAAATAACTTATCCTCTGGCTTATGCTCTAGATTAAAACGAATCCACTGTGCACACTAACTCATGTTTATGAAAATATACACTGGCATATTTCTAACACAGTAATAACTTGTCGCGCGAATTACCTCTGAGTTTTTTTATTAAAGCACGCACGCGGCGGCGCCCTATAAATCTGATGAGGACACTCCCACTTTACTGTTGTATCAATTGCTGAGTATTATTTGCGCTTTGTGTTTATTTACATTGTCCTCGCAAGCTCAAGTTTATTTTAGGTGACGCTAGTGTTGTCACAACAAATAAGTACCTACCTATACAGTGTTCGAAATCATGTACTGACAAACATCTAACATATATACTTAGTGCATGTGCATATTTTAGAAGAATTTCTTTTTACATTAAAGTTAAAAATTGCATTTGCGCCAGTGTCTCATATTTAATGCTAATTTTCCAGAAAACTATTTTCGCAGCGTATTCCCGGCGCGCCGTGACATCTTTGCACCGTCCTATCCCGGACAGGATCCATTATTTAGAAATTTTATACTTATTTATATGCAAAAAACATCTGTGCACCCAGAACCAAGTTGACAAGCAACATTTTTGGTAATAGGTTTTAATTTAATACCGGAATATACATTTCCCATCGCGTATTATTGTAAAAGGAGATATCGCATTGATAGTGCATTTTCAGAATGAAAACGTGACATTGCAAATAAATGAGAAAATTAGATTTTCAAGCGTTCAAAGAAAAACCTAAACAAAAAATGTTCATGTACGTAGGTATATTACAAATTACAATAAAACAGAATCGCTCATAATACAGACCCTGTAACGTGTTAATGAGCCTTTGTTCAAATTTGGTTGGCACCTTGTAATCTTCTCTCTAAAACTAAACGGATAAAACATTCTTCCAAAACTGTCGTTCTAATAGTAACTTGTGTTGGAGCATTACCTGTATATGGTAACTTATTACTGTTACTCAATTTATCTTTCCTGTAATCCCGCATTATTATAATGAAGTATTATATTGTAGAACGATTAATATGCGTATATATGAATATTACAATTCGTTACACACTGCTACGTAGTAGCTTCAATGTTTATTTAGAAATAACGTCATTTTAGATCCGTCTCTATCTCCGCAATGCACACACATTCAATTAACAGTTTTTCATAGCGGAAACGTCGAGACCGCCGGAAATGAAAAACGTCTACTCTGTTTTCATGTTTTCCGACGTAAACAAAATCCATTGTATGTTTATCATGAACGAAGGACAGGTAACAGCTATATTTTAAAACAATTGTCTTCTGCCTGAATAACCGAATTTTTTAAAACAACGTTTTCATTATCTTTAACAAAATTTTGATTTAGATTTTATTACTATTACGCAAATTAATACTGACCATTATATTTACTGGTTAGATCGCTTAGTGCCTTATGTTAAGGTAACAATTATAATTTTTTTAATGTAATCGTCTCCCCGAGATATCATAACCATCAGCCTGTTTCCGTGCCGTGTTAAAAAAAATGTTAATAAAATTAATTAAAATTGTACGTCAAACTGCTACAACAGCTATTCGCCGTATATGTTTATTTCTTTGCTTACATATCCACTATTCGTTAATCTTATATACAATTACACACACCTCTGCTACATTTTAATTTGACACATTCCCATGTTAAAAGACACTAATGAAGCCAGACTAAGTACTTACCATTGAAAGTACAGGACATTTCAATTGATTGTCTTGCGTTATTATAAATTACATTCGATAGAAAATGAAGGCTACTCGATACTCTAGTATAATAACAGCTATTTTAGTATGGGTATTCAAGGCATTCGAAGCCAGCTTGCGATAAAGTAAACTCTCCCTCCCATAACAACCGTTACGTTACATGGTTTTATTGGTAACATTTATTATTTGCACGTATAATCAGGTAACCGAAACCGGAGTTTCCGAAGTGTGTCTATTACATTATTACTTTGCGGATTGGATAGGTGTAACCATTGCTAAAGTTAGATTAAATTTCAACAGAACTCTTACTTCTATTTATTACTGGATACTTATCGTCCTTTGTGTATCGGGTAAATGGTGGAGGTCGAATACGAAAACTATAATATAAGACTACCTATGGGTAAGCTGTGTGTTTTGAATAGCTGTGCGTTTCATTGTGATCCAGTTTGATAGTACCTATAGTAAGGTAAGCCGGGTGTTCTCGAGCACGTGCTACAATTTTTGTATAAGATTATTATTATTATTCACACTATTAAGTTGGAATAGTAGCTGACAAAACAGCAACGGGACACGCGGTGAACACTAGAAACACATAAGGGACAGTAGTAATATTAACATAAATGTCTAGTCTTCATGTATGCATCACGCACCACGGGAAGGGCGACGCGTGTAAAAAATAAACATTTACTTTAGATACTGAAATGTTAAAAAGTACCTATATTTAACATTCGCGTATTAATAGCTTTTATTTTACATTTAACTATAGAATTTCTCTAATTTAGATTTTCTAATAGTGGCTCGGAGTTTGGATTTGTGCCCGGTGCATGGCAATAGGCTCACCACCTATTCCATAGTGGGACGTAAACGT
>DWTO01001844.1:0-15185 GCA_018244755.1 Jemadia pseudognetus
TATGGCTAATTATTTTTTACTTTTTAGAGCATATTATTTTGTTACTTTTTAGAGCATATTAATTTGTTTTGGAATAGGTTTTTTTTGGTAGGTTAAAATTTTTTATTTGGTATTTTACGATTGTTACGCCAAAGAAGTATAACTTCTTATGTGCGTACATGAGTACACACACTATTTTTTTTGTAGTCGGTGTCAGCCAAGGAAACACTAATACTAGAATACTTTAAGATTACTTGTAACAAATTAATTAATATACATACAATCAAGAATATACTGTGAGTATCTACTGTGACATACCAATATCTAATTACACGCATTTATAAATTAACTTTCCATTTATCTATCTCTCCTACCTACCTCGGCTGACATCGACTCCAAAAAAAAACAAATATTGTACCTACATTACATTATCGTAACAATTTGATTGACTATGGCAAATTATTTTTTTAGTTTTTAGAGCATATTATTTTGTTACTTTTTAGAGCATATTAATTTGTTTTGGAATAGATTTTTGAAGTCGGTTTATTGTTTTGTTAAAAAAAATTAAGGTTACCGATTGGAAATAAATAGGTATAGTACCGTTTTTTAATTAATTCATTCACAAGGACGGTAAGCACGCGTGTGATATTAAGCAGAGTGGCATCTGCTAAGCGAACTTTTCGGTACATTAACACTTTTTGGTAGGGGACAATGTCGGGCTGTACGTCTACGAGCACGCGTACTGCGGCGCGCCGGACCGCGGCGCGCGCGGCGCTGTCGCTGACAGTCCATTTTACAGTTACCAATTTTGAATATATTGAAATGCTACAGCGCCCGCACACCTGCAGCTGCTTTTCGCCCGCCGCGTCGCCCGCCGCGTCGGCGGCCGCGTCGCCCGCGGCGTCGCCGGCCGCGTCGCCCGGCGCGCACACGCCGGCGCCCGGCTCCGCGTCGCCCGCCTATACGCCGAAACACATCATGAACACCACGTGTAATTACTGTAGACTCACATTGAAGCGGAATCCGGGACGATCTCCACGACGTATAAGATAAACATTTATTCCATCACACAAAAATAAAACAAAGAAAAGACAAATACAGAGACAAATCATGCAATAATAAAAACTAAATTGAAACAGTATTAGTATCTAACAGTATTAAAACTAAGACAATTCATGTGATGGAAAGGGTTCACACTCAGCTTATGCCGCGGAACCCCACGGCTCCTGATTTTCAGTGCGAGCCACGTATAATACATCGTCATTTAAAAGACAACATTCTATCTAGCCACACTAATGTGTTTGTACGCTTTTATCTGTAAACAAAAATATGTATCCTCCTACAATAGCAGCACTGCACTGCATACGGGGCTGGGACGGTTCACAGCCGACACATTACTTGCTCTAAATCTTATAAAGAACTCTCTCCTCGGATTGCTAATTGTTCGTACTCCGATTTATCTCAATATTCCATTGCCACATCGCACACGCAGGGAAACTGGACATGCGTCTCAACACAACTTCGTACATCTATTCAACACGGTTGCATATTAATAATTTTGATATTCGCAGCACGCCGGCCGTGGTGCGGCGCGGCGCTGCGGCTAGCAGGCGCGCGTGCGGGCGGAGCCGCGCCGCACGGTGTAACCGACCGAGTCACCGTTAGAGTAGCGAAATCTTTCAAAAGTCAAACCATCCCCGTCAAGAAGACAAATACATGGTGCCTAGTTGTCGGCCGCGCCAATTCTACTTCATACTATAGATCCCGATGTTACTCATTGGAAATTTCTACGCTAGAATTACCAACAAGAGTTCACTTTTGGAAACAAGTTACGTTTCGTCGAGTTCCGTGACACGTGTGAATCTGGAGCTCACACGGCGACGGGACGGGAATATTTCTTGCTCCAGAAATAGTTTTGCGGCGGGGCGCCTCGCGGCTGTTATATACATAATTATTCGCCGGACGCGGGCCTCGAGTCGCGGCCGCTCGCCGCGCACGTTTTTGATTGCGACACTTCTTTTTTTTCCCATAAGGGCGCCTTCAAATTTGCTGCAAATTAACGTGCGGCCACAACGCTGCAGACGCGCTACCTCCTCGCGGCACTTTGCGGTAAATTTGAAGGCGTCCTAAGAGTCCGGCGGACGCGCATGTAAACAAGTAAAACGCGCAAATAACACAATCTTAATGAAGTTTTGTTGCGGACACGAGTGGACGGAAAGTCGCGTTAATTTACACACATACAGAACAGTAGCCGGTAGCCGAGCTTCAGGAGTTACCTCATGTTTGTGTACAATATTTTATGTTAATTTGTCACACTATAATGTGTACGTTCCCCGGGTGCACTGACATACAACCGCAAATTCAAAACGATAAGCATCGGAATGATAGATTACGTTTTATCTTTATTTATATAATGATCCATTTTTAGGTTTAATTACGCAGGTTATAAGCGTAATTAGAGATACACGTGGCGCGGGGCGCTCGGGGCGCGCCGGCGGCGGCGCCTACCTCGGCGACGCTGAGCCCGCTGGCGACGCTCGGGTGCTCGCACGGGGCGGCGGCGTCGCCCTGCGCCTCCTGCGCGTGCCCCACCGAGACCTCCGCGGCGCTGTCCTTGCTCGCACCCTTCTCGATCGCCTCGCCCCTCTCTTTCTCCTCGCCCTCCGCGTTATGCTCGTCCGCCTCGCCCTCTACACTCTCCTGCTCATCGTAGGCCGGCGCTCTGTTCAACGACGTCACATAAAATTACTTTCACGGAAGTACTTCACCTTTAAGTTAAAAACGACATCGTCGAGAAGGAGCGTTTCCCGCTCGCCGACTCTCCGATGTTGCTATTCGACGAGCACAGGCCGGTGCGTACCTGTCGTGCTGCTCGCGTGCGCGTTCGTACGCCGAGCGCGCGCGTGCCTGCAGCGCGTCCAGCTGCTCGCGCACGGCGGCCGCCAGTGCGCCGCCGCAGGCGCGCAGCACGGCGTCGCCCGCCGCGCGCACTCCGTCCGCCTCGCGCAGGTGCGCCGCCGCCGCGTCCAGCGCGGCACGCGCGTTCGGAGGCGGCGCGCGCTCCGCGGCGTCCAGGCGGCGACCGGCGGCGGCCAGCGCGGCGTACAGCGCAGCCCAGGTGGCGGCGGCGGCGGCCCAGCGCGCGCGCCGCTCGCCGTAGGCAGCCCGCAGCGCGCGCCACTCGTCGCGCAGCTTGTCGCGCACGCGGCATAGCTGCTCAGCGCGCTCGGCGCCGCAGCGTCGCACCTCGTCCTCATATGAGGTCTCGAGGCCCTCCACTTGCGTCTGCGCCTCGTCCATCGCCGACTTCACACACTACGTAACGTTATCTTCGTTTTAATACGCTAGCCGATTTTGACATTTTAAAAATGAACTTTAAGAACTTTAGGGACTGTAATGCTTGTGTGTATATTTGTCTTTGTGTGTGTGTTTGTGTTTTTACCTATTTGTGTGTAGTATGATCTATTATGGTCATAATATACTAATCCGTTCTCCTTTTAGCGCATTTACCGTGCCGCCGCAAGCGAGTTGTCGAGTACTTAGGTATACTCCTAATACGTAGCGGGAGGCGTCCTTACAGCCAACGCGTCCTCCTGCAGCGGGAAGTCGTCGTAGTCGCGGCCCGCAAGCGGCGCGGCGCGCAGCGCGGCGTGCGCCGCCGCCACCGCCTCGCGGTCGCGGTTAGCACGCGTCACCCAGTCAGCGGGCGTGCGGCGCAGCGCTTCCGCCCCCGCCGCGCTCTCGGGCAGAGACACGTGCGCGGCGCGTAGCGCGCGGCACAGCGTGGCCGCGCGCTCGCGCTGGCGCTCAGCGCGCGCCGCGTCCTCGCCGCGCGGCGCGTCGCCGGCCGGCGCCGCGCGCGGCTCGCGAGCCCGACTCCGGCCTCTACCTGTACATCGACCTGCACGGACACGCTTCCAAAAAGGGTACCCCGAGTCATCACACATTGTTACGTTCGTCACGGTTGCAAGGGTGATTGCCGATCGACAGGTACTGGGTTCAAATCCCCGGTTGGGCCTTATAAAATTTTTGTCACTTACATGTTTTTGTCTGAAGCTTAGATGTTTGCCCGGTGTATGGCAGACGGCTTACCACTTATTTTATAGTGGGACGGAAACCTAACTGGTGCAATGTGGAAGTGTACTACACTCCTCTGTTTATGTCTTCAGGGATTGCAGACCTGATGTTACGTAAAGTTATCTTCCCTCTTAAGTCACATTGCAACCTATTTATTTGTTTTTTTCTCGTCACACACCGTCCCTATGACGGTTTTGTATATTTATGAAATATATTATACATTCACAAAGATTCCAATATTAATATTGTATTTTGTAATTTTTATTTGTTAATGAATTTCAAAATACAAGTCTAATGAAAAGTTAATAAAACACCTTTCAATAAACGGGTATGTGCAACGGGTTTAATGAACGTAGGTGACGCGAACGAAGTCCGACAGCCGACAGGAGCGTAGTTACGGGAGATCCTCACTCTCTGCCTACCCGTATGGGAAGCAGGGGAGGCAATATGTGTATAGCCGTGCGACGTAACGGCGGCGGTGTCCGGCGCAGGTATCTTCATGTACGGCAACCACTTCGAGGACGTGGAGCGCTGCGTGGAGTGCATGCTGCTGCCGCGCATCATGGCGCTCAACAACCTGCACTTCCACTTCTCGTCCTGCAACTTCACCGAGCGCAACATGTACCTCAAGTCAGTTCACCACCGCACCACACCACCACCACACCACCACCACCACAGTCACCACGGCTGCCTCTTTGTAATTGGCTGTCGAACAATGCATTAGTACTCAGTCCGTCTATTCGGTCCTTTGTTTTGACTTTTTAAGGTTGACTATTATGATGATTTGATACGCGAAGATACTCGTAGTATTTCACTCTAACAGCCATTTAACCAAAGGAGTAGCTCCAAAGGAGTAGGAGGAATATTTCCCACTTGCAATACATCAATCAAGTGAAAACCTTATAATATATTTGAATAGACAGCAAAGCAATCGGTAATTTATCCATCCGAAAAAAATGAAAGAGAAAGCCGAAAGAGTGGTGACGAGTGGTGGCGGCGGCAGGGACCGGCGCGACGGCATGTCGCGCGAGGGCTCGGGCCGCGTGGCCGTGCTGAAGGCCACGGGGCTGGTGCGCTCGTACACGCTCGAGTGCAACTACAACACGGGCCGCCTCGTCAACGTGCTGCCGCCGCCGCTGCGCGACGCGCCGCCGCCCGCGCCCGCCGCGCCGCCCGCGCCGCACGCGCCGCACGCACCGCACGCGCCGCCCAAGTACACGCCGCACATATTCGAGGAGGTAACTGACTGCGGCCGCTGCACGCTTTCTAAATGATTGTAATGTAAAATGTAAGCTTTTAATCTAAAAAAGATGAGACTTATTACCCGCTAGGTATATTTAAAATGAAATTATTTTCGATGCTATAAAACAATTAATTCTCAAAAGAAGTAGGCGAAATAAGTTTGAAAACGTATGGCTCACCAATCCTATTTTCAACGGGCATAAGCGGTTAGCCCTCCGCGCGGCGCTAGCGCGGGCTGCCGGCGGGACAATACGCACACTTGCGCACTATCGCGTTTACGCGGAACGTACTGTAGCTGACTGGTGAATAAAATACAAAATCAAATGAAAAAGTACCTACTTAATCCTTACTCCGTGCCTATGCCTATAGGAAATAAGCTTGACGAAATTCCTTTATGAAAACACCAAAATAATCCTTCGAGTTCAATGTATCATAAGTGGCACACAGATTGAGGAAAATATTGTATGTATGTACATACATATTGTACATCTAACCCAGGATAGTTAGAGATCTGTTCAAGTGAATCCTATCATGATATTGAAATTAGGAATTAAGAAAGTCCTATTGATAGGACAGCAGAGGCAAGAACTGAGTGCGTTATAAGACCACTCGTCATCATAGTATTTACAATTTAACTACTCGAAGAATTCCTTGATATAGTTTGTATTTTTGTTCACATAGAAAGAATCTCAAGTTTCAGATACATTACCACCGTTTCAGGTAAGACACTGTCGCGCTAAGAATTCGGAGTTTTTCGAAGAGATAGATCCAATGAAGGTTTGTTGATGCACTTCCCATTAAGTAATACATTGTGTATTTTCATATACAGTTGTATGGGCGATGAAAGAGCGTCATTTCACAACTACCCCCAACGTTTTTCCATCCCCCATTGTAGTGTTGTCTCAAGGTGCTTTTAGTGTATGCTTTTTATAATATGGAATCTCTTCAAAAATCTCCCGATATTCTTATAAGTCACGGCTGCCTGTATTAACAGCACACTTTGAAGTTACGTTTGAAACGTATCTTACGTGTACCGTAATACGTATATTTAGCAAGTTGGTGACTGTTTGGACCTTGCAAAGTGTTAAACGAGCATTACGACATTGATGTGTATTTTAATATATATTATGTTACATGAATTATGGTTATACATATTGTGTGTTCGCTAAAGTGCTTGTAACCAAGTAAATGAAATATAAGTCTTCCATAATCTGTAATTTTATTAGTATAATCAACATCTTCGTTTGTACAAATTCTTAATTTTTGAGCAGCGGCTGTCTAAGCAGCAGCACGGACGTCAGACTGCGGCTGCATCACATACATTATGCATCCTAATGCTCGCTTACAACTTTGAATTTAAATAACAGAAATGTATATAGGAAGATAAGAAAGCCGCGGCGGGTACGGTACGGTCGGTAATGCGCAGTGCCACGGTCGGCAGGTGGGGCGCTCGCTGGGCGCGTCCATCCTGGACCTGACCGGGCAGCATCCCAACTCGCGCATCCCCGGCTCCGAGCACCGCAACCTGGCCGCGCTGCGCGACTGGCTGCGCACGCACACGCGCACCATGCGCCCGCAGGTACGGACACGCGCGCGCGCACGCACGCACGCACGCACGCACTCGCACACACGCTCACGCTTGCACACTACCACACTCCTGTTATTTTTGTGGGGTTTAAGCGTAAAGAGGATAAGTTTTTGATCAACTAATGGCTACATGGAGAATTGTTATGTTTCTATTATTATCCCCTGACATCGGGGTGCGAACTATTTCAATATGCGTTCATACAATTTTTTTTAAGTTTCCATAAATATGGGTTTTATTTTCGAGTAATACCTTACGTTCTCGTTATTGTATAGAATGTAACACCGATCCACTGAGTGTTTATCAAAATCGAGTGGTAATTATACTAACAAAGCTGACATTACACTTGCTTCAATTTGTTTGATTTTTATTTATTTATTTTTGTTTGTAACATTCCTCTTTAATTTTCAGTGCTAAATCACCCTAAACTTCTATAAAACACCAGCCTATTAATTATATCGGGGTAAGAACTAATGTCAGATTGAATTGTGTTATTCAGAGTCAGTTAACACCATATGTAATGTGCACTGGAACTAACCGGGGAGAGGTGTGAAGTGAATGGTCATTGCGAGTTGTGAGCGGC
This sequence comes from Jemadia pseudognetus, assembly GCA_018244755.1. Taxonomy (NCBI): domain Eukaryota; kingdom Metazoa; phylum Arthropoda; class Insecta; order Lepidoptera; family Hesperiidae; genus Jemadia; species Jemadia pseudognetus. The sequence continues at coordinate 7,467 of DWTO01001844.1, forward strand.
GCGCGTTACTGAACTGATACTTCATTTCAGCTGACCGTGTCCCGGCTGCGGCCGAAGACGAGCTCGCCGACGCGGCTGCCGCTGTACGCGCGCTCCAAGGGGAAGATTACCGACGAGCGCAAAGAGAACACGTACGTCGGCGCCAAAACGGACTCGGAGCGAAAGCGCAGCCCGCCGCTCCTGGCGCAGCGTCCCGGCCAAGACGTCATAAACATGAACATGAAGTTCGTTAAGAAGAACGAACCGGTCAAGACCCCCTCGCGGACCAGGTACCTGGCGGAGAACGAGCCGAAGCCCAAAACGCTGTCGACGAAACGGCGGAACATCCTGGCGATCCGCAAGCCCAACTCGAGCAAGACGCAGGTGGCGGGCGCCGTGAAGGGCAAGCCGTCGCGGCGCTCGGCCGAGGACGCGGACAGCCCGCGCGCCTCGCTGCTGTCCGCCAAGCTCGCCAAGCGCAGCTGCGCGCGCTCCGTGCGCGGCGCCGCCGGCCGCGCGCGCGCGCCGCCCTCCTCGTCCTCGTCGGACGCGGCGCCCGCCTGGGACGACGCCGCGCCGCCCGCCGCGCCCGCCAAGCGCCGCCCCTTCCCGCACGCGCCGCCCGCGCACCTCAAGAAGATCCGCCTCAAGACCGGCTTGTAGCGCAAGCCCCGCGCGAGGCCCGCCGCCGCCGCCGGCGCGCGGAGCCGGAGGGACAATTAAAAAAACGTTTTCGAGTAACGTTAAAATTTAGGTGTGCGCGATCGTCGGGCGGTCGCGGCCGTCCTCCGGCTGCGAGGCGTGTTACCGCGAAACATTTTCTGAATTAATCTTAAAGTAGCCAATGTGTGTGGAACTCATGAGTGTGGAATTAAGTTATGTAAGTTTCTAGTAGGCTAGCGAGTACTAGGAGCGCGCCGCGACGATGTGATCTATGCGGCATGTCCTTGAGCAGCTCTATGAATTCCATACTTCAACAGTACCATTTGCAACACTGGCCGCTACAATGTAAGTGTAGTGAACTGTTCTGTAGTGTCACGCCTTATTCAGAAACAATGTATATTACAATTTTGTTGTATAACTTTTGTGCAATTTTAATAATATAAATGTTGATGTTGTTGTATGTGAAAAATTTCGTGATTTATAAAAATGAGGAATTTTTTGTTTGTAATTTTATATTTTTGTGATTTTATCAAAGAAAACATATTAACGTTCTTACATATTATGTGTAACTCGATTGCTTAATCGTTCTAAATCATGAGTGCTTCTTCCTAATGTTACTTTTGTATAAAATGGGTTCTATTCTTTTATTTTAATTTTTTAATAACTTGTTTTCATTTTCGGGCCAAGTGCTTGCCATCATTTAAAAGTTTATCTACATTATTGATTATGTTGCAGTTGCAGGCAAATTTTCGTTTATTAAGAGAAACTCGCTGAATAAATTAATCAAAATGACCCATATTTCTTATAATAACCAGTTCCGGTCGACACCGGTTATAACCAGTAGGTACATAGTACTCACTCGCGCGTACTATTGCCAAGTGAATTGCATTAAATTTGCTTAAATTTTATATTTACTTTTGGATTTAGCTTTTTATAAAATAAAGTAGTCAGTATCGATATTGCTATATAGAAGTAAGTTGTTTTGAGCATAATTATTTATTTTCTAAATTAAATAAAATAAACACACTGCCTATTTTAATTAATACTAGTGTGTTTTAAATAGCCGAGCCGAATTCGTTCATTTAATCTAAATTAGCTTTAATTAAATCCTCGACAAACTATATTGTATACTATTGACTGACTCGTCTTCTCTACGATTCGTTACTTTTTGGATCCTTAGTTACGTGCTTTAGGTAAACTGTTATTTAGATATATGCTATTTAAAATGATAAAAGTTAGATAATAAAAGACAAAAATTGAAAAATGTAGTACCTAGTAAATTAATGTAAATTGTAAAGTAACGAGACGACTAGCGTAGTGCGCTCATGGAGCATTGTTTCGACAGTATACCTTTTGATCTCATTTGTAAAGTTCCGCGCGGACGCGACGCGAGCCGCGGCTCGCGCGAGTGCGAGTGCGGCCGTTTACGCAGCTGTCGTTGATAGGGTGGTGTAATTTAACCGTTTCATATTCACTTTACAAAATGTATAGTACTTTATATTGAAAAAAAATAGTAGTGTAACCATTTTGTGAAATGTGATCGAACACGTTTATAACAGTTAGACACGGAGTCGCGAGTCACCGCGGGTCGGATTCCAACTTACGCTTCCGGTGTTGCCAACGTTAGGTGGTCTCCGCCTGTTTGTGAGTCGTTTGTTTGTCTATTAATATTCAATATAAAAATAAATCAGTTATTTCACGAAGGTTACATCGGAACCCATAACCGTGCAATATGTAGAGTTTGTAAGTCGGGTTTTTATGTAACGCTAGGTACCTAATACCTGTGTATGTACTTTAAATTTTTTTACGTATATTTGTGTATAATATGAATTGTTTATTATAGAAAATAGCATGTATATTTTAAAGTCTATTTATTTATCTGAAATAATATATAAATAAATGACAATGTTCTCATTGATATTAGTTTTATTTTTCTCGCCAATCGAACATTATCAAGAGTATCAACGACCACGATCGGTGAATAAAATACTTTCGGTTCTTAAAAACATAACACAAGGTTATTCAAAACATGCAATTGAAGTAATGTAAATTTTGTAAATTCATTAATCATTTAGAATTATAATTATATTACTTGTGGGAATATTATTGTACACTCACATTTGTAACCAAAATACCCTCTATAAATAATTTATATTTATTTATTTATTTGAAACATGACAAAAAGGAAAATACAACAATGTTTGATCGTTGGTCCCACACTAAGGTAGCTTGTGTTGTGAATGACCAGCGCCCTCCCATAAGTGTAAATATTACATAAAAGGCAAATTAGGCAAAAAAAAAGAAGAAAATAACAAACAATTTTTTGTATAAATGTGTGTCTGTACATGAATGTGTGTATGTAGGTAAGTGTAAAGGTCGGCTCGTGCGTGTATGCATGTGAGTGTACTAGACTAAGGCGTATAACAAATTTTCAGTGTCTGGATAATTAAGTTAAGATTAAAGTGTATATTAGGATAGACGTTTTCTTAATGGTCTGAGATGTTACAAATTTCACGTGTCAGTTTTATCATACCGACACTGTTGGTTGACATAGAATCTTCTCCGATTTTAAGTAATGCCGCCGCATACTATCCTGCTTGAGAATCATTATGCAGTTGTACGCGTAGTTTTGTAGTGAGACGTAATTTTTCTAGGTGTGCCTATAACACAGAAGCTTCCATATATGCATTTATTTCATCAGCCGGTTTACCCTTAGAAATGACTGGTAAGGTCAGTCTAGAGTCAACAACTAAACAATATTACAAAAACGTACTTTCGGGGCTTACTCTGGAACTTTATAGTATACTTTAAACCATAATAGTTTTCAAACAATATTGTTTGAAAAATAAGATAAAAAATATATTTCTAACATACGGATGAAGTCGCGGGTAAAAGCTTGTTAGATATTAATCTCGTACTCATAAACTATTAAACATTCAAAATGAAATCGTTTCAAATCGAACTCGAAGGGTCATAATGACCAAATTTCAATTTCACTAGATCTTTATCCGGGGAGATGAAATTTTCATTTACCCTTATCATTATAGGTATTATTTAGCGGCAGAATCCGACAAAGGTTAGAATTCTAAATAAAGGGACAACTTTATCTGAATAATAAAGGTTTGGTTGTATAAGCTTCGAATATTCACGTTATGTTTCATTATACGGTGTTCGGTTCGAGCCAAAATCGCACCTCCAAGTTTAATAATGGAACGGAAGTGACCGACGGCAGTAAGTCCAGCTTATATTAACCATGCATAATACATTCAAGCTACAACTATATTCCATTATATTCGAATTGTTAATTGCGGCCTCGCTCGCTCTTCCAAAAAAAATATAACAATTTTTTTTAAGTACGAACCAAATTTCGTACGACGTAAGCACCATAGAACAACGTCCTTGATTATTACTTTTTTGCACGAGATGCATTTGCACAAACGAATAGACTTAAAAGGAAACCGCTTTAAATTTCAACCATTCTTTTTGATCCATGTCACATGCCTACGTAACATTTGGCAGATCCCTTGTTTAAAAAAATCACTAGAGAATATTCTCTCGATCGTTCCGTATCATATTTTTTATCTTAAATAACTTCCGCATCACCTTTCAGCCATTTCTCGTTAGCTATTGCTCAATAAAAATAGCTCGCGTTCTTGTAGCTCGTTCTCGTAGCTCACATTCCAATATAATTATATCAGCGGTAGAACCTTAACAATATTAAAGATAATTTTAAAACGAACTAATGCAGCTGTGGATTATGATAATTGATATTGAATTGTATCTCCCCATGGAACGGTCGTTATTTATCGCATATTGATCCTAATTATTAGCTCAGTATACACGATTATGCCAATTTCTCTTCTTAAACAGCCCTGTCCAATGTAATAGATGATTTTCACCAACTTTTTATAACATTACGGCAAGTAATACATCTGTCTGTATACTTATCATGATCGCACATAAATCCAAACCAAACCCTTTGAAATATGAAACAGAGTGGCCAAAAGCCTAATATGATTCTGAATAATTTGAATTTGACTAGACTTATTTTGTTCGATCTCATATTTATGGCTTGTATTAAGCCTGCGTTGTGCTAGGCTATAATAAGCAAATACATAGGTACCTTAATTTCCCAAGAAGACACTAATATATACCAAAGGGACGTATGGAGCTATTGTCAATTTAAAGGTGGCTTTTTAAAATTACTTATAGTCGCAAATCTAATATAAATACTTTATTAAGTTGCAAACATTACAAATTGTTTATTAAAATTACAACAAAATGTTGAAACTGTCATTGTTGTCATCATCGGCCATTGGCGTATCTTCATATAACATATAAATTTCGACATCTATCGATACAAATGATTATCCCTGATATTAGAAACGATCTCTGGCTCCCATCTGTCGCCGTTGGTGAGCAGCTTCTCCTTGTTGTACAGTAACTCTTCGCGAGTCTCGGTGCTGTATTCAAAGTTGGGACCTTCGACGATAGCGTCCACTGGACAGGCTTCTTGGCAATAGCCACAGAATATACATTTAGTCAGATCTAAGTCATACCTCGTAGCTCTTCGGGATCCGTCGCACCTTTCTTCGGCTTCAATTGTGATGGCCTGAGCGGGGCAAATTGCTTCGCACAATTTACACGCGATGCATCTCTCCTCGCCTGACGGGTATCTCCTTAGGGCGTGCTCCCCTTTAAAACGCGGAGAAAGAGGACCCTTCTCGAACGGGTAGTTGATAGTAGCCGGTTCCTTGAATATGTGGCCAAGAGTTACTGCGAAGCCTAAAATTGAAGAATGTAGATTAAAAGTCCGATATTTTCAAGTAATCTTTTGCCCCGAAGGCACTGAGATCGGCGGAAACACATGAAGCTAGACCTGGGACAGGTTCGTAACTAGTCGAGCTAACCGGGAGACGTAGGTACATGAAATAATTCGGTACATAATTTAATCATGTACATACATAAATATTGACAAAACGTTTAGTTCTAAAATCATCAAATATAGTATTAGGCATAACTCTAGATACATGTATGTATAATTGTAGATTGTTATTTTATACATAGTTAATTAACCCGTAATATGAGCTATATTGGCAGGAAACGTTTTGTTTGGCATTTAAGCGAAAATGTAACTACAATATGTGTACTATGAAATGGATGAAATTATACTTTGGTAAAGGTTCTGATAATATGAATTTGAACGTGCATACGTAAAAATTCTAATACATACTATTTATTTAGAGCATTATTAAACGTACCGGGCACACTGGGCACAAATCCAAAGTTCGAGCCACTACAGAAGCATTATTAATAAAATAGTATACAAATTGATCACAAAATATTGACAGAAAATGAGATCATCTTTTGATTGATCTTACTTATATTACGATCTGCCAAAAGTTTTCTTGTTTACTAATATAAATTGGTACACGATATATGTAAGAAAGTAAGGAATTAAAAACAAATTGTACGCGGTCCAACTCGACACACTAGTTCCTAAATAAATTTAACTTAGAAATAGGTAGCCATGCTACTATCTCCATTCTCCAAGCACGGGCCGCTGAATAAGGGACCCCTGTCATTTGCTAACGAAACCTTATTATAGAATAGCTGGAGGGCCAAGATTTTACAGCGTTTTTTATATCTTTTCTTCCGACTTTCTTGTTTCACTGGCTACATACAAATCATATATATATCACTTATCATATATCACTTACAAATCATATTTACCGCTATAATTAATCGAATATTGAACTAGATTTTACACTACGCATTAATGTCAATACTTCAAGTCGAAACGTGCTATTAACTTTGTATTGTAAATGTAAGATTAGTACAAAGTTAGAAAAATACAACCGACATAAGTGTAATTACATTCGCAGAAACGTATTTTAGTGGGTCAATTTTATACAAAACAAAACACTGAGTATATCAATCTGACTGCGACACAATATCATATTGGATTGTATCATAAGGTAATATGAGTTCATCGAAAAACGATAACGTTTTATGAAGTGCAAATTTGATAAAACTCTCTGCAAGTGAACGTGGTTTACGCGAGTAGCGACTATTGCTAATTTCAAAGAACGACGCGGCGACGCTTCACTTCACTGTTAAATTAATAAATTCTCGTTCCTCGCTTTGTATAAGACAAACACCTCATTCTTTTCTAGAGTAAAAGCACTTCTAAGCTTATGTTAATTAATGAACATTTTTATTTTATCGCATCGACCGAGTTATATAATAATTACCGGTAATAACTCATCAAGATAATGCACAAAGAGCGGTTTACTGAATTATAATCCTGTATAATGTAATGTATAAACGGAGAAGAGATCGTTCGATTACTAATTTATGGAAGGTCGGTAGGAAAATTATTAAGAAAGGCGTTGTTAATACGTAGTTTGCATCAAATATGCGGGGAATTTGCATAAATATGGAAGAACAATACATAAATTAGGAGTTATATATCAATCACAAATGAAATAAACATGTGTAAATAAATTATATTATAATTCTTGTCCTTAAACCTCATATATTTCATTGATTTGAGTTTGGATGCGCTCCCGCTCAATGAAAAGCGCAAATCCATCACATGTCTAAAATAATCCTATTTAGACCATTACGCTTTGAAGATTCCTAATCCGTACATTTGTTGTTTATATCGCTTTTTTTTTATTAAATGCTTACGTCATCGCCATTCTCAATCTCTTGATCTGAATCTGCGCAAATAATTTGATATCAAATAGAAAATTAGTATTGCTTATAGACATGTGTAAAAACCTCTTAAAGACTTTTCTAGCCGCAGAGGTACAGTAAGTAAAAATAACATACATATACATATTATGTGCGCAATATAAAAAAGATAAATGCATAGACAATGAAGTATTAGACAATATTATGTATATAAGCACAATTTCAACTCTATCAAAACGTAACTTCACGCCTGTAATTCCCGAAGAGGTAAGCAGAGGAATGCAAAACACTCCCACGTGTGACCGGTTACGTTTACGTCCCATTATGGAATAGGTGGTGAGCCTATCGCCATGCATCGGGCACATATCCAGACTCCGA
>DWTO01001845.1:0-15185 GCA_018244755.1 Jemadia pseudognetus
AACTGGTGAAACGTGGGAGTGGTTCTGCATTCCTCTGCCTACCTCTTCGGGGATTACAGGCGTGAAGTTACTTTTTTGGAACAATATACATATGAAATAAAACGTATTTTTGTATACACATGACTGACGGCGGTCACATTTCTTTATTAATAAATCTAACTTCGGTAAGTAAAGACATGGCTTATACAGTAAGGTAGCATGGAACATTCCGGACATAAAGACAATTACTTACGAGCTCGTATCCAAGCTCCGAGCTCCTACTAGCTAGGTAATGTCCGCCAAATCCGGGATCCTGCGTCGCTCGCATTAATCAAGCTAATGCCGTCCGATAAGACAGCTCTACATTCGGCATGTAGAATCCGATCTGCTCTATCAGATTTAGGAAACCCCTGACTCGTTATAGTATTATGCCAATTATATGACATCTTTTTATTGATATGGAAAGAGTAAGTAAAAATGAAGTTTTCTTGAGTGAATTTGTATAGTTACCATGAATATGAGTTAGGAAATCGTTGTCGGTATTCTAGGCTAAGAATTTTGCGTAACATCGCATAAGATTTGTGGTAAATTGGCTGCCTGATTTATCTTGTGATTGCAAGCACGATGTTTGAATAATATTTCCTGAGTTGGATCCCTGGGGCGGCGTGATTATTATTGAGTTTTTTTAACTTAATAGGTTCGTCTGCTGATAGACAGCTTCAGTGTTCGATTCCCGGGACAAGTAATGTTGGATTATCTTACTTAGTATTTGTAACTTAGAATAACTTTTTGGTCTAGGAATTATCAACCAACATTAAATTAAGTTGTTCTACAACAATATTTAATACGTACGTAGTTGCCATACTTATTATTCATGAGGGTAGGAAGAGATTCATGATTTCCTCCTGTTAGTGTCTTCACTGGTTGTTTTCGGTTAGATTCCATTAGGTCATTTTAGATTAAAAATAATCGAAGTAATAACATTGTAAGTTTTTAAAGATAAGATAATTTTCAGTTCTACTCGTGACTAGATGAGGTTTTCTTGACCTTACGCCTTGTAATTTTCAATTTAGATATAGGTACATTATACCAAACTTCAAACTAAAGGTACCTACTTTATAAAACGTATTCTAGTCGTTTAAAACCTGTTATCATTCCATCAAACACATACAAAGGCTATATCAGATCGCAAAATTCAGCCTGCATTGGAACCCATTCTAGATAATCAAATTCAATATCATCATTAGCCTATTCTAGTCCACTGCTGGACATAGGCCTCCTCTGAGGTTTACCCTTACCCTCTGAGGGTTAGGTTACCGAAATTACTTTCGATATAGGAAGTTTTATATAATTGACTCGTTGGTCGTATTGGTTGCAAGCGGAACTGCCGAGAGAGAAGTCCTGGGTTCAAATCCCGAGTCGGACATTGTTGGATTTTTCTTACTTAGATTTTCCAGTGGCGGCTCGGAGTTCAGATATATGTCCGATGTATGGCAAAATACTCAATACCTATTCAATTATGGGACGTAAACGTAAATAGAGCAATGGGGCAATGTACGATACTCCTCTGCGTTCCTCTTCGTGGATTATAGGTATAATGTTACGATACGTAGGGATGGATAACTTGTAGTCTGAGACGAAGTCAAAGCCAGGACCTCTGCTCTCTTTAAGTTGTAAAGGCGACAAAACGAGAATTTATAAAGAATCCCCTCTGATACTACCATAATGACCTGTCGTATAAAACTATGAAATATTTGAGGAGAGCCCCTAAAGATAACGTATGGTACAGCGAGGGAAATAAGTCGCAGTGTAAACGTTTTTGTAAATGTAGTTTCCGAGGGAAAAATCCCCAAATATCGCGCGTGCGGTGTCGGGAATAATTTAAATATTTATTCGTAAACGATTTAGGGACAAAGGGGCCGGAAACGGATACGTTATATCCGATTTTATAAAGGTCCACTTTTTGTATGAACGGTGCGGATCTCGTTTATTTATTATACAAGATATAAACACATAAACACAGATTTTGTACCGACCCCGCTGGAGCATGCTCGCAATATGTTCCTTACATTCCTACAATAAGTCTAGTATAATTCCTAGAATAAATTTATACGGTACCAAAAAATTACTCAATTTTCAATTATTTGGTGATATTGTTGTTACGAATCTGGAAGGGGAGCAGAACGAGCTCATAATGCAGAAATAAATCCACTTTAAAACTATTTTTCTCAGCGTAACACCACGCCTGTAATCCCCGAAGAGGTAGCCAGGGGAGTGTAGTATACTCGTACATTTCACCAGTTACGTTTACGTCTCACTATGGAATAGGAGGTGGGCCTATTGCCATGCACTGGGCACATTTCATTTCGGGGATTTTCAGTTTTTCTCAAACTAGTGGTATTATGATTTTTGTTTAATGGGTTTGACGGTTACACGAATTGATGACGGTTAAGCAATATGCAGTATTCACCCATCAGAGAATGAATGAGATTTTTAGCATTATTTGATTAATTTATTTGAGAAAAACTTTAAGTGATTAGCGTTTATTTTTAACTGTTATGTTATTGGTTAACTAGGTTATTTAATAATTAGTGCTCTTGACTGGTGAGCTAGGAGTTGTGGGTTCGACTTCCATCCTATATAAGCACTTGTGTGAAGTGCATGAGCATCTGCTGTGTATAGCATATATGTGTTCATATATGTATGTACATAAATATGTATATATTATAATGTAATATATCAGCTGTTTGCATATTATGGTAAAATATCTGATTGGATCGGGATCAGACGACCGTATTTGTTGTCCGTCGATGTTTACATAGTTAATAATTCTGTATATAAAAGGAGAAATGTTACTAAATCATTTACATACTGTACGCCTTGGTACTATGTTACCATAAACGGACAGGAGAGTTCCCTAAAGACCGGCACTGTCACGGATAATGGGGACGCATGTTCCGATACAACCCGCTCAGAGAAACACTGTGAAGTCTTAGTTGGCGTGAAGCCGGTATGAATTTTTGGTTCTTGCGATGGAAGTGTGTCCAAGACGTACTTGCACAAAGTTTAGTACTGAGAAAAAACGAAATTTCTTCTTGTCGAAATTTCATTAAAGAGATTGATTTGCACAAAATGTGTTTATTCAACTTCAAAGCAGTGTTATATGAAATAAATACAATTGTTAATCGATAATGTTGTATGATTGTCAGTATATGATCAACAGAAATACATTTTTTTGTTGATTCTATACCTTATCCCTACTACCGGCTGCAGTATAGTGTTCATCGATGTCTTTTTTTATACTTTGCCAATAGTTTATATGATACAGATACACAAAAAAATTCAAACCCTATTATAACTATTAAGTGTCGAAACGAGTCAAAATTATTGTACGTAATTTGCAAAGCAAACAAATCTAGTAATTAGTTCGATTTGTTTTGCTAATGCTAGCGAAAAACCGCACACCGCCATCTGTTATCATTTATTTGAACTACTACTCAAACAGTTTGGTCACAAATTGATTACATTAAACTGTTGTTCAGTCGCATTGCCAGCAGCGAGCTGTCGTGGTGACCCCATGAGCTGTGACGGATTTTCGGGACTAACGTTTTGCTTTTAAGTTTGTGGCTTTAATAAATGGAATTCAACATGTTGAAATACAAGTTACTTACAACCTTAGTCATCTAAGAATCCGTTGATCTGATATTTTAAGAAATTACTCGTATCAAGTTTATACGCGACAATACTTGCTATTGTAGCTAATAATGTCTGTCAGCAGAGCAACGTAAGATATCTTTATTTAAAATATTTGTCCTTGTCTGTTAGCGACATCTCCAACCCAAACAGGGTTCTTAAATTTGAAAACCATGCACATATACGCAGTATATTATGGAGTATTTAACAAAACACTCACACGACAGTTTTATTTCATACAAATATCATATATTTTTGTTGGGTATGTCGCATGAGTTTTAATTGTAGGACAACACAACGTAAAATAATTTTTAAGATCCACCAGTGGAAGTGGAAAAAAAGTAATGTACTCTTTACTTTTACGATTATTATCTAATTGTTTTATACACTAATGTCTCAATAACAAACATAAGTTATCGTCACTCCGTGCCGTGCGGACCGATTCAAATATTGTCGCAAATCGGATAAAATCGAGACGTGGCAAAATATTTGCGTCCGCTGATCAGCGGAGAACCCATTGTGTCTGAAGCCGGGAATTTAACTATTTAGCTGCCCATCAGGAGTTCATGCCAAATATTGCTGATGGCGTGTTTATTATTTAAGAGGTACAAGGTTTACAATCAGGATTGCTTTTATGTGTAAATAGGGAAAATGGTAAATGTTCGTGCTCTCTATTAGTCTTTCATATTATCAAATACATCTATGAAAGTCGTGAGGCTGTCGCATCATGCAGTGACGTCAACTGTTCAAATTTTACCAATTGCTTAGACAAACATTTTAAATAATATCTATAAACTACACTGGGTTCTAGATTTGCTCTCTTGTGGAGGTGTGCGTGCTTTTAGACGTGCATGTGTTTTGTGCGTGTATTTCGTGCGTGTTTTGTGCGTATGTTTTGTGCATGTGTTTTGTGAGTGTATTTGTGTGGGTGTGCTTTTGTGTGTCTTGTTGTGTCCATGTATTTGGGTGTGTTGGTGAGGGCAGAAGTGTATGCATAGGGATACAATTTATTGTTAAAATCGTAAATAGCAAATTTTGTTCTTCGATGTTCTCGCTTCATATTATCGAGACATTTTCTAAAAAATCACAAGTATTGTCAGGGCGTTCAGTAAACAAAGTTTGACAAAACAATTTCCTTATTTCCAACATTCCAGTGTGTACTCGCTTTATTGTCGTGCGAATCGGTACGGAACCGGAAATTGAATAATAGCGGCGGAGACTACTCGCTTATAACTTTCTTATAAATAATTATATCAACAGAAGACAGAATTTTTAAAGCTGTTTAATGTCAATAGGGTCATTGCTCAGAAAATATATAATCATATATATTCTCAGTTTTGTTCGAAGTAGATACTTTGCGATGGTAGCTGTTATTCATGATTATTGTCTGCCCGGGTCCTAGTTACGCCCATAAAAAAATGTATAAAAGTATAAAATGTGATTATCGTGGGTATATTAGATCTTTTGAGTTCTGTCAGAAACTATAAACAAAATAAATATGTAATTTCTAAAGAATCGAATTTCAAAATAATATAATTGTAAAAGTTCAAAATCTTGCTCTGCGATGTCAATATGTCCCGTAAACATTTTAAAATGCAATGTTAATGCAATACTCAATGGAGGAATAGGAGGCATTGCGAAGTGCAACAAAGTGTGCAATCAACATTTGTTCTTTTCAAATGTTGTAAGCAAGTACTGTCAAAACATTTGTCATTAAATCCACGGCAGTGTGTGACCATATGATCGTCACACAAGAATTCACACAATAACGAATAAAAGTCGCAATAAATATATTTTTGAAGCGATGAATTGAAACAAATTGCTTCCCGCGAGTGCCCGTGCTCGCTGCGAGGGTGCTAGGTGTGAGTATTGTTGAAATATGTAGGCCACATTTGTATATAAAGTTTGTGCTGTATATTTCGCTTTGATTTCGGAATTTTTAAAATTAAAAAATATAATAATATATTCAGGTTTTCTTTATAACCTCTGTACATATGTAATGTTCTTTTTATGCTTTATTAGATTAAATAACGTAGATTTTGATTAATACACGAAATTTGTAATGTGCATGGTTTTACTTTAATCTTAAGTTTATAAAAAATAATAAAAATCAAACAAGAAACACACTGTTAACGGAACATTTTTAAATTCATTATTATACCAATTGCACCCCACGCGTGGGTAATACTAATCCACAGCCAGAAAAAAATAATTCCGGGTAGCAATTAAAATACTGAATTTTGTTCGCAATCTATTTTCAGAAGCAAGACAGGTGGAAGCGGCACTGTTGCAACGATCAGTGTCGCTGCAGCAGCGCCAGCGTTCTGATATCGCAGTTTGAACATGCGGAAAGTGAAGGAACGATGCGGTTTATTTCAGTGCCAGGGGAGAGCAAGACTATCGAAATAAACTTTACTAGGAATTTCAGTTTCATCATGGATGTGCCTTGACTGAACAAGAAACAATAGCAGAATATTTGATTTATGTTTTGAATAAATGGAACGATGACTTAGATTTTTGCGGGTAATTTATAAGCATTTTATTAATATCCGGCAGCTTTTGAAAATCCATCCAGGTTTATTATTTTAATTAGCTCATTAACGACACTTATGAATTTTATTCTTAATTAACCTTCCGAGGGCTTTGTGGAGCTTACCATAAATCAATTATTTATGAAGGACCAATTTAACGGTGAAATGAGATGAAAATATTTTTAATAGCAGCCAATAAAGCTTAAATCGTGAATATAATTAATTTGGTACATCTATATATTTGCAATATCGTACATTTTTAATACTTAGATTAATTAAATACGGAATAATTTGTTACAAGATCATTAAAACTTATACGCTGGCTTATATTATCAGTATTATTATAGCTTTACGCCAGATCCTTTACGGGGTTGGCAGAAAACATCGAGTGCCAAATATTTCAACTCTTGCATACCTGACGCTGTAATTAGATGTTATTATACGCTTTATTCAATACGGTTATATAATATGAAATATACTGACAATACGAATAAAAACCATTGATATACAGATCGATATAGCTGAAGCACAATTATTTTTCCACTCAGTATACACAAGCGCCTGTATTATACGTAGGATGAGAGGCAATTAAAATGGAGTATACTCGAAATGGTACTCATGGTTGTTCAGTATTCTATTCATCGGCGCGTCAATAGTTTTAAGATAATTAAACAAAAATCCTTAATTAGTGGCACTAAATCCTAAAAATATTGGAATTTATTAGGTAAACAAAACTTGAAATATATATACTAAACATATAATAGATCAATATATAAAACCCTTTATCACGTTTATTCACAGTTACACATCAGTTTTCTTTTAAACTCCAGTCATTTATGTTAAATGCTAGTTTAAGTATAAAATAAACAAGGATCAAATCCTTTCACTACAATTTACTAAGTAGTATTCCGGGAGAAAATTAAAACACTACATCAATTATCTGTTAATAATTAAGAATGTTACGGAATAGTAATTATATTAGTATTTTAGTAAGCAAACAAATAATTACATGTCCGTTACTGTGTTCCTTGCTTATTTACCCTAAGTTATTATGTCCTGCATTATCATTTGAAATGTTATAAATTCATATTACAAATAGTTGAGTACTCTATTCCGTTTCTTTTTATTGGAATGTATTTGTATTTTCTTTTAGTATGCATAATCTAGATACGTAAGTAATGTTTTGCTACATAAAAGTTTTGCCCCTGACTGTCTTGACTGAATGACTCCTGACTCTGAATGACTCTTGCCAATACTGTTTCAATGGTATAAGTTCATAATTAAATAAGTTAAATTACGGATGTTGCAGTCTAAAATATAGATTGCGGTACATGTTAAACGGGTGACTTAAATCAGTTGACGCAATTAGCTGAGCTAGTGGGATTGATGACGTCACGTCAAAATGGCCACCGTGCAGTTAACAATTAATGTGTGACGTAGTAATGTATGCGCGGTTTGTCGGGTGACAGACCCAGATGCGGAACGCTACAAAAGTAAATATGTTTTATTCTAATATTTCATAGACGAGCTCAATTGATAAGCCCAAAACTTTATTATCGAATAAGGTAGGTGATGTTATGTTAAAAATTGTCGATCGGGATCGGTTCTTGGAAAATAACTATTGTTACCCATTTCTTCTCGTTTCCAAGCACCTCACTACTTTTGAACTTACGATACGTTATAAATTTATGTTACAGCCCATGTTTCGAGGCATATTATGGAATAAAAGTAGCCTAATCTTGAAAATATCATACCTTGAGATACGTAATCATCTATTCGGTGCTATCAATCTTAATGAATAAAGCTTGTACTGTGTTACATGCATTTCTAAATGTTGTTATACTTTTGCAGACAGGTATCTTCTCAGAATGAGAGGGTTAAAGTCATGGTTACCACGCTGGCCAAGTGCGGGTTGGAAGACTTCAAAAACTTTAGAGAACATTACTCCTAATACGTCCGTTAAAAACCTGTTCTTATTTTTCCTATCGTTTACATTACTGTCATTGCATATAAACAATTTTTTTCCTTCGCGATACTGAATATGCACAAAAACGCTTGAAGCTATGTCAACCTTACTTCGCTACATTTAAGCTAATTTCCGTAGGAACTTGTTTAAATTGCAATTCCGCAGGACAAGAAGCGTTTCTCCACGAACCGGTGCTCTCGTTCGACTGCAATTTAAATGCAATAATATTAGCTCAAATCCATTTAAGAAAAGATGAGCTGAGCTTTATAGCACGCGGTACGAAGAGTGATGTACATAAAGAGTTATTTAAAAGAAGATTCAAAGTATTCAATATTTTTTTCAGTTACTGAAACGGGATAGAGGTATATAGCACTCCGGGCATCTGCGTATTCCGTAAGGAAATTGGAGTAACGATGTAATAATTACAATAAATTTAAAATGTGTTTCAGTAACTATGCGGGCTGTTTAATGTTCAGTTTTTTACTTCTTTTAGTTATATAGATTACGTATTCATTAAGATGAATTATTTCAAAGGTTTTTCGAAGTAGTGACTACGGTAGTTTGGGAAGCGTTCAAGAAGTTAATTGTTTTTATTTGTGTTCAGCAACGGGGCACTTCACCTGAACCCATATTTATTTAACGTTTGATGATCGAGCTTGGCTGCTATTTACAACCTTTATTTGTCGCCGTGTGTGTTGTTTGAACTACAGTATTTTAGCTTGTTAGAGGTCTGATGGATTTACTAAAATTGTCATTCAATGTCTGGTAATTTGGAATCTATTGGTTATTGACGTATTGTTTTTTTTGATTGAATTATTCAATCATTTATTCATTAATTAGTAACTTATGTCATCATCATCACCCCCTAATACACATTGGGACATATAACGTAACTGGTGAATCCTGGAAGTGTACTGTACTTCGGTGCCTTCGCCTTTGGAAAAATACGGACGTGATGTTAAGTTATATCCTTAAAGAAGTAGGTAGTACCGATTTTGTCTGGTGATAAGAGTCTTAATTTATCTTTTCGTCAATATCTCACCTATTTTCCTTATAATACCTTTTGAACACGGAAGTTAAAGCGTATTTCTGTCTAATGCTTCAAGGATTTCGAGCGGCTTAAACTGGCTTTCGGTTGACTTTTTGTGGTTATGGTGTAACTACATATGTATACAGGCGCATGAACGGCGAGATTAGTCAGTAATAAACTGTCTGTGAGTTAAAATGATTGTTTAATTGCTAGAGATAAGCTGCTTGGCGAAAATCCGCTTAATAAAATAAAGAAGCAAATTTCGAGTTATATCAAAAAATTTCAAAGTTCTTGGCCATATAATTATAAAAAATTACGTATTTATCGATCTTCTGGCTTATCTTTACCAATCCGCAAATAATAGAGTAGTGAAGCAAACTCGAAACCTCAAATGTTCAGACGTGTTTTCATATCACCTGGACGTAGCAGAGACAGATGCCAAAACCAAGTGGGTCCAATTCAATACTAATCTAATTACATTTGGCATGTAGCTACTGTATGTCTGTCTGTGACCACTTTACGTTTGCTGTGTGCGATCTTTGGAATGCTCTGAAGATGTGGTTACATTATCTACATTAGTGAATTGCTTCATATACTTACATATGTATCGTGTGAGTCGACTGCATAAGTGAATCATAGCTATAATTAACGCTGTTTTCTTTCTCTAAACTTGGTAAAGAAACTCTTTTGTTCAGAATGTTTTTACAGAATTATCTTTGTACTGTATGTTTATACCGCACGACAGGTTATGTACAAAATATAAAACTATACTTGACCGGCTCGTAGGTGCAGTGGTTAGTGAACCTGATAGTTGCGCCAAGGGTAGTGGGTTCGAATCGCGCTCAGAATAACTATTTATTTGCTTAGCACAAGAATTTGTTCTACGTTTAAGTGTAAAAATATCTTAGTATTTAAATACAGTATTTATGTAGTGTACAGGCATCTGCTTTACGTAACCCAAGCTCTGTTCACGCTTAATTTGTAATAATATGACCATGTGTGGAGATATCATAACATATTTTTAGTATTATCATATTAAAACTTAACAATTTCGACAGCTATCAGTAGGTGTTTGTTCATTAATTTAATCACCGCTCTAACGAACAGTTGGCGTATAAACTTTATTTATTTCGGTTATCATGTGTATTTAAGATTTGCATATGACTTAATGGCATCCTACTCTACATAATTTCCCCGTGGTGTCGTTCGCTCCTTCATATATCAGTAGTTAAATGAGAGAGATCGGACGTCACGGTTATTTAGTTTAAATACGTGGTTTTATTCGGAGGAGGTAGCGACTTTTTAAATAATCACTAGTCGTCCACCAGTGGCCAGGATATTACTGTGACTCACAGCTTGCTTTAGGGTTGACATTAACATGTCATAGATAGAGAATTATGATTACCAAAACTTTATGTTATTGTCATATATGGCGTCAGTAGTTATTTGTAGTCATCTAGTCAGATTGTTCGGTAGTATATATAAAGAAATACTAGTAGATACACATGTACACTTTTTCAATAATAAATATTAGTTTATGTGCCTGTACTCCACGGAGTTCGATACGGGAGTGCCGCTCACTCGGCGTGGCCCCAGCAAGAAGGCTCCAAGCACGAGTACCGGCTGAACTGACATACGAGTACGTCATGTGACGTCATCTGCCCACAGTACGCCGTCTAGCGAGAACAAGAATGGTATTAACACCGGATATACGAATATATGTCATGAGACGTTGCCAGCGAACCAGAACGCAATTTAGCGACGATTTACGCTTCTCAAGGAAGATTTCTGCCAATAGATCGAATGCATCGTATTTACTAATCTTCGGCGATTACAGACGTGATGTCATGTTGCAATATACAAGTAAAAAATAGTTAGTAAATTATCGCTTATATTACTACAAATTAATTGACAACTAGTTTCTCACAAAATATGAGAAAATTTATAAGCTGTTTTTAACGCGTCCGCTTCCGCTTTGATTATACAAGCACCCTATGAGAAAGACAGCCACTACCGCGCAGTGTCCGCTGGCGTCCGAGTGATGTAGAGTGATGAGCGATTTATGAGGTGTTACGAACACAGACATGACTTCAGCTCATGTGAAATTAATATTGTTACTTATTACAATGTAGTAGTGTAACATAGGATGTAATCTCAAGTTTTTTACAAAAGATAGCCTATGTAGGAATATAGAGTAGAAAACGGAAGTTTTCTACTTTCAACTATAACTTTAAAGGTATCTATATAACTATAAAATATTGGAATGTTGTTCCAAGTTGATATTGGCAAGGCTTCTATGATCAACCTATAATAACATTTTTATGGAGACTGGATGAATATATTGATTGGCAGCAGTGACCTTCGGGTGCAAACACTATTATATTTGTCCACAATACGACCGGTGGATAGATTAATCTATATATAATATTTTTTTGAGTTTAAATAATATTCGTACTGAAAATATATTGCGTTTTACACAGAGAACAGATCTCAGTTAACCTAAAGGATGGATCTGTAATAGCGCTTAATCTTGATTGTATACGTCTTCAAAGAAGCTTGAATTTTTAGAGTTATGTATTAGAGACGTAAGCGAAGCTAAACATGTAGCAAAGAAACGATATGAATCAGACGATCAGAGATATATTTCGTTATTCATTTTCTCTCAAATCACTGTTTCGGTGCGGTACCCTGAAAACGTAAAATCATATCCAATAATGTAGGGTCGCGGTATCAGTATGGGCTAAAACTTACAGCCGGGAACCACACTGCAATCCACGTCGCACTAAATGAAGCACGAATAAGGGATAAAACACAGGCTCAGTGTACACTCTCTACATTTGAAGTTTACTGTTGGTGGTACTATATTTTTATAATCCAGTTTAAATGTATGTTATAAATGAAGCGAACAAACATTTAGGTCGTGGAAGGTATTGTAAGTACGTTTGTTTAAATATACCATTGATATTAATCGAACTTAATGGACTATGGTCAAATAAAATTATGATATTAAGCATTAAATGAAGGGATGTGTCAAAGCTAAGCCACTCTAAATAATGTTTAAGTGTGTTTTGGAAAAACTAAATTAACATATTTGAAATATTAATTAAAGATAGATACATATATCAAACTCTCTTTTAAAATTTTTGTCATATATAGTAAAGCATCTAAGTCTAAACAGCTGGAGGAGGTGTTTCGGATGTGGAGAAGAAGAGTAAGAGACGATTAGCTTAGGAATTCGATTATTATACTTTCTTTGCCCGCTTACCAATTTGTCAAAATCTTGTCAATAAAGAAGGAATCTGAAAAGGAGAATGAAGAAAAGGAAATAGACGTATTTTAAAACATTTTCAATGAAATGAATCGTAATTGCTCAACAAAATCTCAAATTTCATACAAAAAAGATAGGGAATATTAAAAATTACATTCAGGCTTCGAGGTTTTTTCCAGTTTCCGCTTAACAAAGCCAATTTGCGATCCATCGGACACAACTCTTTACTGAAAAATAAGCACGAAATATTGAAAAAGACTTAGTCAAAATCCTATCCATAATAATTGTACCAAATTAATTTAAAACTTTCTTTTGATGTACATACATACATATTATACGAAACGTAATGTTTTACCGGGTAGAAAATTTGCATTACACGTTTGAAACTACTGATTGAACAAATCAATTATAACAAGTGGTTACAATAAAAATGTAAAGTACACTAATATTTTAGTCTGAGGCCGTATAAGCAAAGAGTTCACATTGTGGCAGGTCATTATGGTCCATTAATCAGGTTAAACACAACCACTAACTGCGCCCATATAAGTATAAAACTTGTGTATGTATTTATTATCGATGGATACGATGAAGTAGCAAATGCAGTACCTCTGTCTAAATCCAAGTTCACAATTATTCAGTTTAAACTGTTTTGACGTTACAATTCTCATCGAGGGATTGTCTGACGATCAATTAGACATCGTTCAAGACTTAGAATTGTTGAGAAATACGCGTTCATACAAAACGCGTCGTGACCGCCATGATTCAATTATAGACGACATACGAGTAAATCTGTTTTTGGTGGATATCTGTTTTATTTGTAGTTTATCCTCTGTATTGACTATTGAACAAAGACTTTTACAAAAAATAGTAATTCAATACTTTTTAAACGGATATTCGTTATATGTAAACTCCAAAGATAATTATTATTTTATTTTGGCTACTCGTATAACACATTCAGATAAAACGCTGTTAATCTGAAGACACTTTAATAGGATTGTACGAACACTTTGACTGCGGTGAATCGTAATAAATTGATCAAATTGGGGCCTTGCGATGTTCGGAGGGTTCAACTTAACTCATTATTGGCACCGAGTTTCAAGTGTAAGGGGGCGGTTAGGGGATGTTAAGGGTGAAAGAAATGAAACTTTTTTTTCCCATTAGTTTTTCAACCTATTTCTTACATCATGATAATTATGGTTAAAATAAATAATAAAAAAATGCGAAGGAATTGTCTGACCTTGTTCTTTTTTCATTTGTGACAAATCTTAAACCAAAAATGTAGAGTAGCTGTAATCGTCTCCTAAAAGTAAAAACCTTTAAAGCTGTAAACTGGTACTGTTGTGATAGTTTACTACGATTTCATTTAACATAAAAGCTATAAGACTTAAAAGCTATAAGCCCTTTGGCATATACCATTTTGCTTATTAATATTTGTACCATTTTATGTATACTCATTTGTACATATAGAGGATTAATGACGCATATGTTTATATATGATATGATAAATAGTTATACATAATGATAAGGATACATAATCTAATGACAAAAATGAATAAAAACTAATATACATTCCGATTTGACTGCTTTAACAATACTTAAAATTTGAATTGAAGGAATAATTGAATAACTATGTGACATAAATTCCGAATGTTATCAAAACTTAAATAGGCAAATCTGTTTTATAACATGCATGTTACTGAAATGATAACGAAATTGATTTAATCGTAACATCACGTCTATAAACACCGAAGAGATAGACAGAGGATTGTAATACACTCCCACGTTTCACCATTTATTTTTTATTATTTTAATTACAATCTTTTGTGACTACACGTACATATTCGATTCATAAGCTTCAACTGCGATTACCTATTAATTATAGAATTGAACAACTTTATGTTTTCTTTGTTTCACCGAATTCCAAGGACAAAACACGTGTTTACTGCGTAAAGGGCAAATTTGGTGGAGAACTTTCCAGGCGTTTGTTCACTGTTATGACGAAAACGTGACAAGCCCTGGGAAATAACAAACAATGTTTCTTTATCATTTTACAATTTAATTCTTATTTATTTTGCTATTTTATTTTTACAACGAGAATCTTCCATTCGTAGCGTTACATCCTGCTTCAGGTAATTTGAAAAAGAAAACATAATTTGTAGACGCCGTTGGCAATCCCGGATATATTTCGGTACCCTGATTGCTAAATGCGTTTTGATACAGAAATGGCCTTCCAATCGAAAACCAACCATAAAACGTAAGAAATAGGGTAAGTTATTAAGAAAAAACGTAGTTATCGATGTTATTAGGTTCCCACATGTGGTAATGTACACACACGTGTTGATGTAACGTTAGTTGATATTAATGTCGCGTTAGTAATTCATTTTTGATTGATATGTGGCCCTGGAAACATAAGTTATATATGTATGTAATAATGATTATCTTGATTTAACGCGCTGTAATATCAAACTAAGCAGAACGTTCGCTTTGATGTAATTAAACAGCTTATTAAATACATATCTTTATAATGACTGCCTCGTTGGTCGTGTTGGTTGCAAGCGCGACTGCCGATCAGGAGGTCCTGGGTTCCAGTCCCGGCCCGAACACTATAGAATTTCTAATTTAGAGTTTGTAATAGTGGCTTGGAGTCTGGATTTGTGCTCGGTGCATGGCAATAGGCTCACCACCTATTCCATAGTGGGACGTAAACGTAACTGGTGA
>DWTO01001846.1:0-15183 GCA_018244755.1 Jemadia pseudognetus
GTATGTAAGTGGTAGATCGCACAGGGTTTCGTTAGTAAATAGTCGATCATATGTCTAATCAAGTTGGCTACCCCTGCCGTAGACCCTTAAGCCATTATACCATACCATTATACCATTAATTTTTATCATTCTTCCTATAGAACATATGAATCCTATAGAACATATGAATCCTATAGAACATATGAATCCTAAAGAACATATGAATCCTATAGAAATATGATAAGAGAATCCTATAGAAAATATGTGAATCCTATATAGAATATTATCGTAATGTAGGTACTAAATACACTGTCTAGTAAGATCAATTGTTATTGATGATCGGACAACTGGCGGCCGGGTCATTGTTACTTCAGTCTAGTTTCTTACATCTTAGTTACAGATGAAGCTAACACTAATTAGTTAAATAAGGTCAGGCACTCGTAGCCCCGAACTGTGGACAATAATCGGCTTACAAACAATTGTGTTATAATCATAACTTACTTAAAAGCTTATTATTTGCTTAATCGTGCACAATTCTTATAAGGTTATGGGAACATCAATCAGCACGAGTCACCGCGGCGGCCTTCAACATTTCCACCGGCTCGGTATTGTTTTGTAGTTGACACCTATTTATCTGAAAATAATTCTTATGCATATGCACATAGAGACATATTTGTTGTGAAAAACACGTGTCGTATGTTAATAAGTGTATGAGCCGCAACCTAATGTTGGTAATAACGTTGGAAAGGCCAAGGTTTTAGATTTTGCGCTGAATAATTTGTAAGCAATTGGTTTTTGATGGGCGTTTCAGTGAAGAACAAATTAAGTACGTGAGAACAGCTTTGCATTTTTTCAGAGAACCTTTAAACAAACTGCCAATAGATACCTGTTGTTTTGAAAATGTTTAAAATGTAATGTCTGTTGGTATTGGCTTCTAGATTCGCCGATTGCTTTGAATAAATGTCTCCGTGGAGCGTTGGGGTCGCTCTCAACCGGTCGCGTTACGTCACAGACTGCTCAACCGAAGACACGAACCGCTGACCTCTGGCAACGCGCGCCGCCTTCCTCGACGTGACTTTTGGGTCAGCCCGGCACTGTGTTGCGACGCTTACCAAAATATTTAAATACATTAATAATGAGCTTTCATAATATTCAAGGTTGCGTGACATAACGTACGTAATACCCTACAACATGATGTCAAACGATTTTGACTAAACAAGTTACAACAATGTTATGCTAAGTATACTCAACACATCAAGTGTCAGTTAAACACGTCAAGGGCGTGTTAAGTTATCCGCAACTGTGACCATGAGCTGTAAGAAATGCTACATGCAGAGGAAGTATATCTATAAAGTATTTAATTACAACTATGGGTTGATAGAGGAAGTGAAATGGTGTATATATTTCGTTAAATGAATCAAGAATTACAGTGGAGACAAGTTTATGAAAAACGAGCGACTGTTAAGTGAGTATGGAAGCACGCATCGGTATCGTTGGTAAATCGCAAAGCGCTTGCCTCACAGTATGAATTGTTGGTAGACGTAACGATGAGCTACGCCTTATTGGTCATGGGAACGATACAATCGAATTGTGATGTAGCTGCTATCAGATTTCTGAATAGGGTTTTCACATTCAGTCGTGTCCGACTCAAAGTTACGTACAAACATTTGATGATTTTTTACTGCCGTTATACAACGCCCATTGTTTTGTATAACTGCCGCCGGAGGAGTACAAGTTGTTCAATGTGTACATTGCAGTTCGGCGGTCGTGGTAACCGCTAACTGGATGCTCGTTACACGCTATTAATTTTACAAGTGATACCCAAAATTGGGTAAAAGCTAATTAGTAATTATTATGTAAGTAACATTACATTACACTTTGTAGGCAAATAGGGATTGCATAAAAACACAACCGTTATGTACATCTTGATGTTTAATGGTTACAATTTATCTTTCCTTAACCATCTACTGATTGACCATCCCTTAATAACGGTCGTCTAATTCGGCTAACATGTTGGTTTCATTTGCTTTCATTTTAAAGAATTATTCGAATGATGAGCACGAGCACGAACATGTGCTCGTTGGAGAGCGTCGGCTTGAAGCAATCGAGTTTCATACAAATATGTAAACTAGTTCTTTGTTTTATATGAAACAACTTATGGATTGTATAAAAGAAAGTAACCAAAAATTGCTATTATCATATTATTACTGTCTCGTTGGTCGCGTTGCTTGCACGCGGGACTGCCGATCAAGAAGTCTTTGGTTCTAATCCCGCGTCTGGAACTACTGAATTTTTCTAACTTAGGTTTTCTAGTAGTGTCCCGCAGTCTGGATATGTGTCCGGTGTATGACAATAGGCTCACCGACTATTCTATACTGGGACGTAAACGTAACTAGTGATGTAGGAGTGTACTACACTCCACTGTTTACTTCTTCGGAGATTACAGGCTTGATGTTACGTGCTATTATTATACTAAAAGTTATGGTTAAATGGAGATATTCATATCAAAATAGTATTTTAAATTTCGTATCCAAGCGGCCAATAAGTTAAATACTTTGTCAGCTTCTATTTCCGGACACAAAACCTTGGGATCTTTAAAGCAAAAATGAACACAGGCTTTTTCTATGCATGCGCGTTCCATCTTAGGACGCATCTGCGCTTTCCATCACCCGGGATCGTTACCGAAAGGTGGCCAATAATATTATACATATAATATTGATAATAATAATAAGAATAGTCTAGAAGGAAGCTACAACCCTGTCTAGTTCGTCCTCGGTGAAGCACAGCAGCATCAGGCAATAAACCCGTCGTCGGTCGATGTGGCTCTCGGGAACGCGCGCCGCGTAGTATTGTTCTTCCTCCGGCGAGTATCTTTCCTCGTCCAGCCTACACACCTACAGCCCATCAGCCCGTGTTATTGAACATACTAACAAATATTTAGAATATTCGAATTGAAAGCGTATGTGCAAAATATAACTGGTGTATAATAGTCCGGATAAAGATAAGCCAATGAGAAACAAAAGTGACGCCTGACACACAACAATGTAAGAATATTAATTAAATAATAAACATTTAACGTCGTTTTATAATTCAAAAGCGGATGATCATGATATAAAAGTGATTTATACAACTTTACGATCTGTCTATCTTAATTACTCCGCCAATAATGGTTGTTAGACAAAATTGACGGTTTCGTAACTTCTCCTTTAGTTTTTTCATATTTTATAATAATATGTGGCTAGTGTGTTGGTTGCGTCATTTTTAATTTCACGTGCTAAAGTGCAAACATCACTTGTTTTCATTTACAAAATGGAAACTATTTCGCATTTTAACTTAGTGTCGAAATCTGTGTAACGAACACTCACCAGCAATAATCTTCGTTTACCTTTTTACCATTTTCGTCGTAACACGCCAGCTCTTCAAAGTGGCTGTTCAACTTATTCTTTGGATGGTTGAAGTAACTCCTTAGCTCAGCGTATCGGCCTAAATGCTGTAACGATGTTTTTGGTGGAGTCGCTGACTAAATGTGGAGTAAATAGCTTGCCGTGTCTGTGAAGCGGTCGCCCGCACGGCTGCTGAGCGATGGCTCCTGGATTCGATTAGCGGGTCGGGAGCTGTTGGGCTCTACATTGGGTCTCCTAGTTGAAATTTCTAATAATAGTTGTCTGTTAATTGGTGACTTGGGTGTGCGCGTAATCGCGTGTGTGTGAAATTATAACAACATTGATATCTTTCACTATAACAAAGAAAATTTCAAACACGAAGTGCGTAAAAATGTTAATAATTCTAAAACTACTAAGAAATAATTTTACAACGATACTCTCATTCTCAATATATATATTATTATGTTTATACTATTATATAAATATATATGTATTATGTTTATCACTTATATATGTGTCACACAATACTTGTACACGCTCACACACACATGCACACACACACATATAAACACAAAATTACATGTAGACGCACGCGCAAGAGTACACAAGCACAGAAACAACTTACTGACCGTAATTTGAATTTAAAATAAAATATAAACTATAAATTGTAAATCCGTTATTGGCTTTAAGACTAGATTAGAACACTCTGTAACATATATAAATTAAGAGCTGTGGATTTTGGAATAAATAAATAAATAAACTAGGACACAATAAATACTTCTACTTAATATGCAAATATTTTTTCCCGGAGCAGAATCGAACCCACAACCCCAAAGTTAGCAGTAAGTATCACTAGGCAACATTAACAACCCGAAAAACCCACTTGAAAAACACCCCAAGACTGCGCATAACAAAATACTAAAACCCCCTGAAAAGTCTTAAGAGCACAACGCTTTATACTGTTCCTTATTTTCCACATGCAGACGGACCTTGGGACGACATTCAAATAAGGCTTTAGCTTTTAAAGCTCCTCGTCCGCGTAAAAATCCAAGCAATAAAAGTCGATGTAATGCGACAATATCGCTTAACAACGTTAAAATATTCACGGGATATCCAGTCGAAAGGAATATCAGAAGGAATTCGCACCATTTAAAACATGCAGGTAGATATTTCGCGGGCCCCAGTTTATTCGTGGTACATTATTCATGAGCCGTCTCCCTAACGAGTCGGTTTGAGTGCGAGACCCTGTCGATAATGAACTAAAGTTTTTATTCCGTCTCCAATTCACCGTATCAATTTATCATGACGCTAAGCTAAGGCTAAGCAGGACGCATTTTTGAACTGAACATGAGACTCCTCTCGGAACTGAACCAGAGAGTTTTCTCTTATGACTTTGATTTCTTAAAGCACAGCTCAATTCAGTTCAGCGCCATGTGTTGGTACTTTAAATTTCTTTCGTTTCATATTTAAACATCACGCTTAACTAAACAAAGGTACAAAATATTTTTTCAATCAAACGGTGACACAATTTTCTTGTCCATCAGATTAGATCAGAATTTTAATATCATATTTTGCGTCATACACAGAAAGGCTGATAATGATGATAATCGTAAAATTTATACTTTAAATTGTATTATCGGTTTATGTTGTTATTATTTCTTAAAGGCAGACCAGTTTATTTTAATTATAATATACTGAAATTAAATGTTAATATTAGAAATAGGTAAATATATTTGGTACATTTTTTTAATGATTTTTTTTACTAAATTTTAATTTCATTACAAATGTAGATTGGAATGTCATGAAATAACCTGAGTAGGTAGGTTCATAAAATTCTAAGAACTTTACATATACATTAATAATTCAATACAGTGTACTATTCTTGTTTCATAAACACTCGCTGGTCATAAATAAAACATGGAGACTTGTGTTTGATCTCAAAAGAAACAAATTCGACTTTTTCGTTTTCAGATGAAGGAAAACTTGAGTAGTTCAATTGAATTTTTCAACGACCATTAAGCTGACTAATGACCACGTCACGGTATTATTTCTTGAAAATGTTGATTAATATTAATAAAATTATAAACATTTACAATAAAACATCAAAGAACACTATATGTATGTATAAATAAAATTTTGCAAAGATACTTCGTACGACACATGAAATAAATTAACTTTTAATTTTATTCATTATATAATAAATACAATTTATGAATTAATTTATAACTTTTTTCCACTTAGGTTTTGGTAAACAATCTACAAAAAGTGTAGCGATTAAAATACAAAACAGTATGTCTTGTAGCAATAAAGTACGTAAATAAATGTAGTAGATATTATCGTTCACAAAAACACGCAAAGAGAGGAATCTTCATTGATATTCCTGCTAATAAAAACAAGTTCAGGCCTTCAATTCGAAATACAAGTCGTAAAAGGAATTACATGTGAGCATTAATTTCAATACAAATTATATATAAACAATTAACATGTCTTCCTTACTAACTCAACATGCTTCTTTTATATTTATCATCGTCTTCTTAATATTTAACATACACGGACCACCGGTAAATAGTCACCATTGCCTGTAAACATTTGCAACACGAGGGGTTACCAATGCTCAACCAGCTCCGTAGGAAATGTCTATTTGTGCTATAAAAAAAAATCCCATGACATGATTGTCTTCATATATAATATACATCGGTAATCGTGAATGGCAGATGTAATTACTGCATTACTCTGCTGTTAGACACAGTCCTCCTCTGACAAGACCGAGCACGCCCTGGCTTATCGCTTCAAGGTTTTCTCAACCAGCCTCTAGTTTTTCACATATCATCATAGAAGGTCTTAGCGCGTCATAATCTAACGTTTACTAAAGCACGGTCTCCACTCAATAACCCGTTTACCTGAAAATTTGTCAGTGCTTCAGCAGATACGTATGAAATAAAACTTAGAATAAAATCAATAAAATACAATTTCGTACAATAAAAATAAAAAAGCATTGTAAAAATCGTTGACTTTCTAGCAATTACAGCTGATAAGTAGTATTGATAGTGGCAATCGGCATGATTTCTAGTCATTGTTTGATAAATCCATGCAACGATAGCGTTAAAAATAAAATTATGGTAAAGTCCAGGCATTCGTATTGCATATAATTTTGTCCAAGCGCTCAGGGCACGTAGAATCAGACTTTTAAATGAGGTAGGTATAAGTAATTATACGATATTGGAGCCATTAATGTACGGGACTTTTATTTTTATGCCTGTAATTGTACTATCCACTGATTATACCTTGATACCAACGAATGTGTGTCGACTACACGAACCAACCTATAACGCGCGGAAGTTAACTAAGCGCCTCGCTAATAGCCTAGGCACAGCTAAATGCACGGGCCGTCTTAATTAAGGAAATACAAAGCCTTCTTTATATATAATATATGCACATATCTCCACTCCAGATCCCTTACGGGATAGGCAGAGAGCACCGGGTGTCAAATATCTCTATCCTGAGAGATTTATTTATAAGGATACTTAATTTTAAATAGCTTTGAATTTTATTTTATACCGATCAGTATATTTGAACAAGTATAAATACAGCTTCTAATTATGCTGCAGGGGAATTAAATACTGCATTTGCTCCCGATATGGTATTACCGTTCGTATAGCCTAGTAATATAGAATTTAACGCCTCTCTATGGGGTTCAAATCCTGACGCACACCTCTACAAAAATGTGTATTTTATAATTAAATATCACTAGCTTTACCAATGAATGGAACCGACGTAACGAAACCTTAAAATCTACCATAATGTTCTCTAAGAGGTTTGCGCAACCGCTCTTGACCAGCCTGGCAGACCATGGCCTTACCTTTATAATTATGGCGGGAGGCCCGTGCCATACAATGGAAACATTATCGTGTTGTTGGTCAAAAATTTATCTCGTGAATTTCGGATTTGTTTACTAGAAGATCTTAAGACTTCCTGACATGAAACGCGTACTTTACAAATCCATTATCGTGTAGCTTTAAATTCCAGAACATCTAAAATGAAAACTATGTGCTTAAACAACGGTCTCGGGTGGCGGTCTAAAGGATAGACTCAATCTAAACTTAATTCCACACTAAGCGTCTCGCACTCTCCTTAATAGAGTTTCCTGT
Organism: Jemadia pseudognetus; assembly: GCA_018244755.1. Classification (NCBI taxonomy): domain Eukaryota; kingdom Metazoa; phylum Arthropoda; class Insecta; order Lepidoptera; family Hesperiidae; genus Jemadia; species Jemadia pseudognetus. The sequence continues at coordinate 7,511 of DWTO01001846.1, forward strand.
TGGATTCTTTTCCGCTACACCAGCCTCCCGCCCGCCGCAGACACTATTGCGAGTTGATGTAATTAAAATGCCATTCACAAATAGAATCAAGAAGCGATCATAATTGTAAAGTTAATTCGAGAATTATATTTATTAGTGTATTACAGCAGAGGCTCTTAGTAAGCGTAGCGTAAGACGCCTTCTAACTAGGTAGAGTGACGATATACCGTACGCAAAGTATACCGCTGCCCACGCAATATGAGACACTACGAAATTTTTTCTGTCTTTATAGTTACCCGGTGTATGGGACGTAATCGTAACTGGTGCAACGTGGGAGTGTACTACACTCCTCTGCCTACCTCTTCGGGGATTACAAGCGTGACGTTTAGCTATTTAAATGTCTTCCGGTTTAATCTCTTCATAAAACGTAAGCCCAGAAAACAGAAACAGTATAGTTTTTCTTCCAGCACTTATTACAAAGCTCCGCTCATAGAATTACCAAAGTGGTTATCACTATAGTCTTTGTTTAAAGTATTCTTATTACTATAAGGGAAATAGTTTTTAATTAATTGTGAGTAAAGTAGGGACATTTTAAACATTAGATACTTGACAGTAGATAGTTGACAAAGAAACTGAAACCGATTAAAGAGTGCCGGTGCCGTGGGCCGCGGGGCTGACGCGAGCAAATTGTGCGCGAGTCTCTTCCACGGAGCTCCAGACGCGATTATCTTGTTATCTTTGTACTTTGTTCTTTTTATCCAGTTCTCAGACAGTTTACACACTCGGTTGCTCTCGGAACACTACAAACGACAAGTTTCGTTGTTCAATTTTTGTTGTGTACCACTTCGTACACTTACTGCCGAATAGGTACCAGTAGCATCGAACTTTTGCTAAAATGTGTCAAATGCATACACTTTAGCTAAAACTGCATTTTTTCTATGTATGTTCACCTTTTTGTTAGTAAAAAATTATTGCATTATACAATGGCGAATAATAAACTTATTTATAGTAATGCTATATTTACTTATAATAATCTTTAACGAATTCACTATTTATATTTTTATGTAAATTTAATCATGATTTGTAATTGAAATTATACGCGTGCGTTGGATATTAATATAATGTAACTCGGTACAAAAACGTAACATCACGCCTATAAGCCCCGAAGAGGTAGGCAGCGTAATGTAGTACACTCCGACAATGCTCTCGAACTCGAAATAAAATAAAATATTCGTATTAACTGTGTTACACAGATGTACAAACCTGTAACACCCAGGAAGATAAACGAGTTTTATATCAAAGCAATGCCATTTTTCTCAACGTAGTCCGATTAGGAATGTACCAGCGAAGCCGAGGCCGTAGTTCGAGTTTGTTTACTGTTACGGACTAGTACCGGGTCTAATCTGGAATATACTGTCCGAGGAGGGTTAACTCCAAAAAATCCCGCTAAGCCAATATATGCACTGTGCTCAGAACGGCGCTCTTATTTATTGACGATTGGGAGTGACGGCCGGCGCCGTACTGCACTTAGGCCAACGCGTCGATCATTAATATATATATATCATTATAATTTAACATATTTTAGTTTCAGCGACATCTAGTAAATTGCTTGAAAAACGATGGCACTTTATAAAACACCTCCTAGCTCTCCTAGGAATAGTGCCAGTTCCAATAATTACATAACGTCTACCGCACCTCTTCCGGCTTTGGCTGGAGATGTTATCAACTCTGAAACATTTAATTCCGTAATCATGACTTTAACATCAACTATCATTAATGCTGTGAAAGAAGGTAGAAGCGTTACAGCATCTAATAAGCGTCTCATTACTATGGCTGCTGAAGAAATTCGGCAAGCAACTAATGTTTTTAATAAAAAAAGTACATCTTCAATTACAAATACAGGTCTTGACTATTCCTCACTTGAAGATATTAAAAAAAATATTTCAGATACAATACGTGACGAAATTGTTTCCATTAAACAAATCATATCACGTCCGTCTGCTAGCTATGTACTAACTCAAAAACCAGATCCCGCTTGTAATCCTCCTGTAACTAAACCTGCTATAATTATTTCAGCAAAAAATAATACAACCTGTTCATCAGAAACACTTAATTTATGGAGGAAATCAGTATCTTTTAGAGATACAAATTTCAATCCAGCAAATGTAAAATTTGTTTCTAATAATAAACTTCGTATTGAATTTGATAAGGAAGAAGAAATGAATATCACATTAAAAAAGATTGGTGAGTCCAACCCTAATATTTCAGCTGAAGTATGTAAAAAATTGAAACCAATGATAATTATTAAAGGTATTAGTAATGACACGAAGTACGAGGATTTGAAAGATATTTTAATAAATCAAAATGATCACATAAAATGTAATATTAAAAACAACAACGATATTGTTTCAAAGTTTAAAAGAAATAATAAAAATTCAAAATTATACAACGCGGTATTTATGTGCGCCCCGTATTTATGGCGAATTATTATAAAAGAAAACAAAATTAATGTTGATCATCAACGTGTACATATTCAAGAATTCTGTCCCCTTTTGCAATGCTTTAAATGCCTGAAATATGGTCATACTCGAAAATTTTGTAAATCAGATGATCATAAATGTTCTCATTGTTCTGGACCACATGAATTTAAAGATTGCCAAGTACAAAAGGATAACTCAAAAATAGTTTGTCATAACTGCAAAATTTATAATGAGAAAAACAATAAAAATACTGAAAAACTAAATCATAGTGCTATCTCTGACTACTGTCCTAGGAAAATTTTCATGATTAAACTTACTCGCAATAAAATTGATTATGGACAATAATCTTACAACAAATAATTCGAATACTTCTTTTTACACATCATTATGTAACAATTCTAACACTTTACAGATTAACCTAAGAAGGAGTAGAAATGCACTTCACGAATTACTAAACTACATTAATAATAATCAACCTGATTTCATTTTTATCACTGAACCATATACCGGAAAATCAGATTACATGAAATTAAATAATTCAAATTATACATTACATCAATTTCCTTCATCACGTCCTGTTCACGCTGCTATCGCAATTCGTTCTAATAGTCTGTGCTCTTTGGGCCTTACACAAAAATCAAATTCAAATTTATGTATCATTAAATGTAATAATCAATCTGGATGTAACATATATCTAATCTCCATATATATAGAACCACGTAGAGATATATACAATACATTAAATAAATTAGAATCATTTATAAATTCGAATCAAAATTCAAAATTTTTAATTTGTGGTGATTTTAATGGTTGGCATAGAATTTGGGGATCTAGACAAAACAATAATAGGGGAAACTTAATTTTTGATTTTATCACAAAATATAATCTAATAATCTGTAATACAGGTAACAATCCAACTTATCATACCATCACTCATCAAATTCCAAGAGAATCAATAATTGATCTGACTCTTGTAACCAATTGTTCATCCGTTCATATTGATAACTGGATTGTTAATATTAACCTCATACCTAGCTCTGATCATTATGCAATTACATTTAACACATCATTTCATAATATTATTTTTACAAAACATAAAAAATCATCTACATTTAAATATAACACTAATACAATCATTTGGAATAAGATCCTAGACAAATTTAAATATGAAATTAATAAAAAACTTCCATCAATAGATAAAATAAATACAGTAAATTGTCATGAATTGGATATTTTCATTTATGATTCTGTAAATGCTATACAATGTGCTTGTAATGTATTGTTACCTCGCTCTTGTGGTAAACCTAAAAAGGCACCATTTTGGAATTCCAAATTGGAGGAATTAAAAACAAAAGTTTTGAAAACACATCATAAATTATTAAGATATGTACGTAGAAAATTACCTTTAAAAGATGTTATTATTGAACGAGATATAGCAAGAAAAGAGTATTCCGAAGCTTTTTGCGCAACATCCTCCAAACATTTTAAAGAATTCTGTTCGCGTCAAGTCAAGGAGGATGTTTGGTCTATAACAAATCGCATTATCAAATCTAAACCGATGACTCAACCTCCTTCTACTTTAGAGTTGAATGACGGCTCCTACACCACAAACAGCTTTGATACAGCCTATGCCCTTATTAACAATTTTTTTCCGGATGACACTATAGATACCACATTATCACAAAAACATATAAGGCTTCATATGACTTCACCATTAAATACATCATTAGAACCACCATTCACAGTTGATGAAGTTCTTAATTGCTTAAAACATATGAACAATAAAAAGGCCCCAGGCATTGATAATTTGACTGCTGACATTTGTCTAATGTTCGCTACCCTTTTTCCTGATTTTATAACTAAAATATATAACAAATGCTTACAATTAGAATATTTCCCGAAAGCATGGAAACACGCTCTCATTAAAATCATTCCAAAACCAGGAAAAGATAATTATAATAATTTATCATCTTTTCGCCCGATTGGATTAATAAACGTATTTGGCAAACTGCTAGAAAGACTCATCATAGATAGATTAAATTATCATCTAAACATCAACAATCACAATAACACATTACAATTTGGCTTCAAACAACAAATTTCAACTACTCATGCTGTTCACACCGCTTTAAATGTAATAAAATCAAAAAAAGGACTTGGTGAACACGTCATTACTATTTCTTTAGATATTAAAGCAGCGTTCGATAATGCTTGGTGGCCATCTGTATTTTATAAATTACGTAAATATAATTGTCCTAGTAATATATATAGAATTTTATTAAGCTATATAAACAACCGAACAATTACATTAAATTATTCGGACATCAATGCTAATAAGGTCATGTCCCGTGGCTGTATTCAAGGTTCAGTTTGTGGACCCACTATGTGGAATTTGATAATGGACGACCTTTTAATTCAAGATCTCCCTGATGGATGTCACATCCAGGCTTTTGCCGACGATGTTCTTTTAATCACACACTCATCCTCTTTGACTGAACTAGAGTTTAAAACAAATACAGCATTAAATTTAATAAATAATTGGGGGATAAATGAAAAACTTACATTTGGTCCAAATAAAACTATGATCACTGGATTCACCAACAAATGTAATTCATTAAATATTTTCATGGGAAACACGAAATTAAAATTCAAAAATGACTTTAAATATTTAGGTATCATCATTGACAATAAATTATCATTTATTAAACATGCTCTATACGTAATAGATAAAGCTAAATCAATTTTTTATAAATTACTTATTTACACTAAACCTACTTGGGGTATCCACTCTGATAATATAAGAATAATTTATGAACATGTAATTGTACCTATTATTTGCTATGCAGCAGATATTTGGTCTGATGCTGTTAAAATCAATTACATCTCTAATAAATTCATTTCATTACAACGTATGTTTGCTATTAAAATACTTCATGGTTTTCACACTCTCAATACAATCACATCAATTTCATTAGCACAATTGGCACCTATCACTGAAAAAATCATTACTACTGCTATTATTTCGCTTTCAAAATTAAATGGGACCTCACCTTTTCTTCCATCTGATATTCCACTAGAAAAACATTCACCACCATCTTCCCTACTTCATCCATCCCTACGACATCCCATTAAATTTATTGAAATTCAATCACTTGAAGCATTTGAAAGATTTCGTAGGACCGACTATTGGTGCGCCTTCACTGATGGGAGCCGACATGAAGATGTTGTTGGTGCAGCATTTGTAATAATAGATCCTTTAGGCAATATAACAACCAAAAAATTTAAACTTCACTCTTCATGCTCGGTTTTCCAAGCAGAAATGCTTGCTATGGTTAGGGCGTGTCAATGGATTATTGAGAAGAGATTTAAAAATACTTACATTTTCTCTGACTCTAGATCGGCGCTTGCGGAACTTTCAAATGCTTACAGTCATAATCATTTCGCAGTAGATATATTCAATCATCTTCAAATTGCAAACAATCATCAACTAATTATCAAATTTGCTTGGGTTAAAGCACACATTGGTATTCCTGGAAATGAGATGGCAGATTCTGCGGCAAAATCTGCTGCTTCATCTCATAAATCACCAGATTTCATGTACACGCCCATCTCATTTATCAAAAAACAATGTCGACTTCGATTACTCAATTCATCCAGTACATTTTATAACCAATTAGAGAACAGCAACTATACTAAAAAAATATTTCCTTTATATAAAGATATTACTAAATTCTTTTCTATAGTAAAACCAACATTCGCCATTACACAATTTTTAACCAATCACGCATACCATAAGTCATATCTCCATCGATTTCATATTATTGATAATAATTTATGTCCGTGCAACAACATAGACCACCAAACATTCCATCACTTAATTTTCATTTGTAATAGATTTGGAATGACTCGATTTAATTTTTTAATAGCTTGTGATAATGAGAATATTGATCCTTGTAAACCTGAATTTATAAGTAAAATCATTGACTACCCTAACGTACTTCATTATTTCATATTACATTTGGAATTTATAATTAAAAATTTAAAGAAATTTAACAATACATAATTATAATTTTGTCGTTTTGTTAATTGTATATTCGTTAATTGTATATTTGATTATTGTATATTTGTAAATAATGTTTCTTTATAATTTAAAAAAAAAAAAAAAATAATAATAATTAAAAAAAAAAAAAATTAAAAAAAAATTAAATTAAAAAAAAAAATCAAAAAAAAAATAGTATTAATTAGATTTAAGTAGATGTTAATACTAGATTAATTTTATACTCACATTGTAATATTTTATAAACAAATTGTCATTAGCAAACCAGTAGCTAAATGAGAAGGCGTATGCCAATAGCGCCACTCATTTGGTTATCGCAATGGTCTTTCATTAAAAAAAAAAAAAAAAAAAAACGCGTCGATCACATGAGATTCTGTTTACGCTACTGGGCTTCAAGTAAAAGTGTAATATTGTTGTGTAATATTTGTAAGTGTAATATTCGTGTAATATTCATGATGCCATTACACCACGCTGGCCAAGTGTGGGCCAGCGGACTTCACACGTCTTAGTGAACGTTCCGGAGAGCTCTGAAGTGTGCAGGTTACCACACAATATTTTCCTTCGCGGTTATAAGAAACTATATTGAAATCTTGAAATTAAAATTAATTTTATGAGAAAAAATTCACTCCATTATCATCCAACATACGGTATAGGAGGTGGATGGATTTAAGTTAACAAAATGAATACTGACCCTGCTTGGTATTATTTAATTCCATGTTTCCAATTCGAAATGATAATAATTGTTACGTTGTCACACCAAAGTCTTTACGGGGAGGCAAACATCACCGAGAGACAAAATAAATGTCATATATTTGACAACACTTTTCTTTTATATCCATCACTTTCTTAATACACGCACGCCGGTGACGAAGACTTGTGACTTCTGATAATCAAGTAAAAATTATATTAAATACATTTCTAAGAGCTAATATGCTTCCCATTGACGAACATGCCGCCGGATCACAGCGCTTTCCAAGCCGGTGGGCAGCTGCGTCTCTGCAATTTTAATGCTACATTGTGTAACATAACTTAGTAAGAAGGCCGTCGTACACCTGTGTGCTTTTATCCTATATCTATCAATTTATTATATTTTATTTTTGAAATATAAGTAACGTGAATACAATAAATAAAATTAAATGAAATTATTTACTCGTGTG
>DWTO01001847.1:0-15182 GCA_018244755.1 Jemadia pseudognetus
AACAGAAAAGTTTTATTTAAAAGTTTTATTTATATTTATTATGGTCGAATTTCGACCACTGGGCGACCACTAGTACATATAAATACACATACCTAACACACAAACAATGTACGGATAAATATGTTTACCAACCGAAAGAGTAACTGTGATCGCATAACATTGCAGTGTCGAGGAATTTACTCTTTTCTTTTAAGACCATAGAGTTCTTATCGGTTTGCTTGTAATATTCAAGTAAAGAACTATTATCTGTATTTTTTCAAAATTTGTATAACATGAGGGGGTAGGGAATGACCAATTTTCGTCTTTTTTCTTGAATAACTTTAAAACTAAATATTGTAGAAATATAATCAAAATATATTTGCAATCACTGTAGGTACCACACGATACAGTTTACAAAAAAATTTTTTTTTTATTTAGGTCCCAAAAGTCACCCCCAGTTCAAAATTCTGTTGTTTACGTTACACTTTCGTCTTCAGGTCACAGAAAAGTGTATGAGTAATTACCATAGAAGTATCAAAAAGGCAGACACTTATTATATGAAAAAATTATATTGTGCACAATCCGTAAATATTTTGCGTCGTTATTAAATCGTTTCATTGGGCTATTATTTATACTTGTGACGGGTAATGAATACAGTACCTTTGTAATGTACGAATATATCTTAACGGAATATTAAAAAACATACTGCATTTTAGCACTACATATACGCGCCAACGTTACATGATACACGCTAATTACCTTGTGGCCACTGACCACACCTGTTTATGCGTGCTCATTCGCAGTGCATTTAACTCGTCCGAAATCTTATTTTCGGCGGCCGACACTCAAATAGCCGGAATTTGGCTCCCGGACGCATCGAAAATATTCACCAATAAGTCCCCTCTTTGTTGTCTTGGTCGAGTACCGTTCGGTCAAATTATTTTTATATTTGGTCATTAACTTGTCAGTGTCGACTTAGAACAATGAGCCAATGATATTTATTATTAAAAGCTTTGCTTTTATTTCTTCAGAGTTAAGTAATGTATTCGTATTTGAGTTGTTTGCGTACATCAATGTACATTATTGTGATACTCAATCTGTTTTATTCTTTGTTGTGTGCTGTAAATCTTCCTTTAGAATGAGTAATTTGGGCTCATGGCACTTTCTACTACAACAGATTAATTAAAATGTATCGTAACATAACGTAAAATCACGTCTATACCCATTTCCAAACTTTACCTAGAGTTTCGTCGCAAAGGAACTTTGTCTTTTACAAATTAGTAACTACTTAATCAAACTACTGATTTCGCATTATTATATTATCATAATCCATACAAATTATTTAACATTTACACTACACTAATGGCATCCTCATAATGGCGATAACCTTTTAATCCGCAGAGTTACCTTCACGATCTTATATGAAACATTTAATGAAAATATTTCAGCAACAATAGGATCAGTTGCCAAAGGATTAGATGAAGAGAATTGAGAAATTTCGCTTCATACCGTGAATAGACGTCCTAAGGCGATTTACCGCGGATTACCAAATGTAGAACGCGCATACAAAAACTCTTAAAGAGCAGTGATCATTTTATATTAATATATAGGTATTAAGTTTCTTATTGTTAGATAGTATTGTACGTCGTTGTACAGGATAATTAATTTTCTTTGTGGTAAATAACTTTTCTTTATAACTATTGTATGTGAACAAAGTAGGTACTATACTAAGTTCTCTTGATATAATGTTTGTTTTCATATAAGTTTATGTACTAGTATATTTTGCAGGATGTACCGCTCATTAATTAATCAATCGATTAAATAATTATTTTGCAATAGTCTATATATTTCTTAATTGTAACTTAATACATCATAGAATTATACTATACAATTTATATTTGTAATATATAATTTTTTATTTATATTTTCTGAAGCCCTTTCATTTATATAACCAAATATTGTCAACGAACGAAACTCGTGGTGAGAAAAACATTGTAAAACCTATATCTGATAAAATTTACTTCCCTATTGGCACTGCAGATGTCGCTAACTTTGATGGGCCCTTTAATAGAGCATAGTAAATATTGACCAGCTTTAACAGATATACTAAAACCTACTCTTTTATAAATCCATAAACCCATAAAGCTTTACCAAAAAATAGAATAATCTAAAGTAACATCACGTCTATAATCCCCGAAGAGGTAGACAGAGGAATGTAGTACACTCCAGCGTTTCACCAATTACGTTTACGTCCCGCTATGGAATAGGTGATGAATCTATTGCCACACACCGGGCATATCATGTATAAAATAATTTACCTTCATTTTAATTCTACTAATTCATTTCATTTGCAAGCTAAGAAAAGTCAACTCGATTCTGGGACTTAATTCGATGTGACAACACGTGCTGTACCAAAAAAAATAAAAATGAACTATATGTAGTTTCTTTATCCGTACGACAAGGAGCACGAGACTTTCTGTATGTCTATTCTAATTGAATCCGGACACCTGGCTGGCGGTACAATGCGAATCGAAGCGAATGATCGATCGTGTCATTTGGCACGCACCATCGGTCAACAGAGATTTGCGCAAAATCGACAGTGAGCACACAAGTGATGCAAAGATCTATCGGCAACTATATCGATTTTTTTGAAAGCAATTACCGATGTCTGTCATTAGATAAAATTATAAATTTAAAAAAAACTTGAAGTTAAATTATTTTTAAATACTAAGATAAAAGTATACCTACACAATAAAATTAACATAGTTTTAATGCGAAATAAAATGAACGATACATACATAATTACTCATATTTTAAACACGTAAATTGCTGAATTTGGAGTAACCATAGCTATTTTTATAGGTAGATAGACTGAGATAGGCTGATGATGATGATAGCTATTTTTTGTAAAATTTATCATGAAAAATTAGGATGTAACTATGTAACATCACGCCTCTAATCCCCGAAGAGGTAGGCAGATGATTATATAACACTCCTACGTTTTACCGGCTATGAATATGACTATACCGAATAAAAACGTTCTTATCAAAAGCAAAAAAAAATAACTTTCATCAGTTTATCGATTATCGACGTTTATCGATATTCGGCCATCTCTTAACAGCAGTGACAACTTTAACACGTATTATTGACCCGATGATCAATGATCCACGGGTATTTGGATCAATAAAATTATGCAAAATCATCGTCTATATTGTTGTTGGTATTGACCTTTTTACTTGATCGCGAGAAATATTGGGCCTTATGCAGTGATCGGCGTTGCGAGCGGGCCCATTGTTGCGGGTAGCTGCACGCTGCGTCATTGTATTAACGGTTATTTTTATGAGTAATAATAATTTGCACTTAAATATAATATTGTTGTATAAAGCGATAAATAAAATTTGTTTTAAACGCTTATTTTTAACAGCAGATACGAAATTATATTTATTTAAAATACATGCGTTTACAATATTAATAATAAAATACATATGTTTACAATATCAGCATTAATTTAGATTATTTGAATTTTTCTAATAAATGCCAAAATGATATAGTGACATGTACAATTGTAGTTTTGTTTGATTTAAAAAGACTATAGATATACAATGAAAAAAACAATCACAGTGAATGTTAATTAAAGCCGATGTATAAATAAAGTGGTTCGTTCAACAATTTTGCAAGTGCATCACGTACCGAGCGGTCACCTGGCAGCCGGCCAGCGAAAAAAATACACAAAAAAGACGCGCACATAAATACGTCTCTGTTTGTCCGTCGACGGTCATCGGCTCGGGCAATACACGGAGAAGCATTCGCATTACTCATGCACAAATAAATACAGATAGACAAACACCAACTCAAAGTGCACTCACAGGACACTTATATCCGAATAAATTACATCTATATTGCACGTCGCCTCCAGACACACTCGCGAACTTCATGGGCGTCATTTTCTACAAAATGAGTTTCTAAAATTTCGCAAAGATACGAACGCTTAAGTTGAAAATGAAGTCGTTGAAATAAATTCATAATAAACGTAACAGACGTCTGAAGTGTAAAATACTATTTTTATTTAGTATTTAGAGAATATATATTATTATTTTTTTAGGTCAGCGCGTGGATTGGTCCGACTTCTCACTTTCTACTCAAAACTTAAAACAAGAGAACACGACACCGACAACAAAAAGATGAAAAAGCCATCCAACTTCTCGGCTTTCAAATCAAACACGAGCGATCGGCCAATATTTGTTCCCTCATACATTGTTTGACCAAACTTTTCGCACCCGAATCACAGTTAACGGGACCCTTGTTGCCCAATAAAAATAACCAACAGGTCCGGTCCGGATATCGGGAATTTTCCTCGCCCTCAAAAAATTCTTAACGACCACACTACTTAAAAACCAGCCACTCAAAACTAATCCCTATGGCATCGCAATAAGACTACAACATTCGCACGAGATCTGTCTTTGGCTATTCACTCCCTTCGTAAGTGATTTAGCCCATATGTTGAAAACAAGTGAACTGGCTTCTTAACGCGCTGGACGCCCCAAATTGAGTGGATTCGAGGGTGCAAAATGGGTGTTTATTGGAATTTCCTATGGGTGAATTTCACACGTAGTTGTGGCCAGGGGTTGATCCCGATTTATGTGATAAAAGGAAATTCTTCACGAAAGCAGAATGGGTTGCATATTTTTACACTCAGCATCTTTTATATCAACTGATCGTAATAACAATTTAAAACGGTTCTTTGTTTATTTAATTTTTTCTAATGGTTTTAATTACTTTTCTACATAGACATCTATTTACCTATATAGATACAGTAAAAACAAATAGTACTTAGTGAAAAAGAATTCAGTTACTTAAATCAACTTATGAATGGACCTATTGCACTAATGATGCACTATAAATATAATTCCATTAAGAACTTGAAACAATAATAAATATTTAAAGAGATTACATAATCCTTTAAATATTATTAGTATTAGGAAAAGGTATTTAAAAAATTACGATTCTAAAAGGCTAATATTCAATTCAAACGCAATCTCCTCGACCGGATATGTGATCAATTGACCGAAACATCTTGACCGCAAGCCCGAATGACCCCTCGTGTCCCTTCAGTCATTCATAAGCTGTTTCACTGGGGTGGCTTTTAGGATTCCTTGTGAAAATGACAAGGGGTGTTGGGGGAAATATCTTACTCGCCTTTTTGGTTTATCTACTACATCACAATCAATTTTGGGCTCGTTATTAAATTATTTCAAGTCGTAGCCGTTAAAATGTTTAATTATCTACGAAACTATTGTTCAAAGTGGCAGGCCCTTAATCAGTTTTCATTTGAATACTCACCGTAGCTTAATCTATTTCTGCCACTAACCAACATTATCAGATTTATTTTACTTCGATCAAGTAGATGTCATCCTTACATATTCGTAATCATGTTAGATGCAATCCTCCGAACTAACAACGCAAGTGAGGATGCAAATCACCCAAGTCTTCAGACTTTAGTAAATTCAACAAAAAGATTCACGGAACCTACTAATGTTACCGATAATAATTTTTCTACATTTAGACATTTCGAGAACTGACTTCCCTCTGCAAAGAGCAACGGTTACCAATAGCAGTCATTTTAAATTCAATCCCACATCAAAATTAATGTCGAAGCAAAAACACCTTTACTCATTTTATTATTTCGTTCCAAACCGTAAACCAATGACCTAAACATATATTGGCAAAAGAGAATAACCACCATAATTATATTCAAACATGTTGATGAAGTCATATCCTTTGTTATTTCCTCGCCTTGAGTTTAGATGGAGTACTGCAAGCTGAAAAAGTATTTGATATACATTTTAATTGACTGCTCTAATGAGTAAAAGTACCTACTTCGGTTAAATCTGGATACTAAAGGTATATAGGTACTAATACATATATCTGCGAAAGGCTGCAGGTAGAAGCTGGATGCAGCAAGCCGAGGACCGGGCGCGATAGCGGTCACTAGGCGAGCCTTATATTCAGCAGTGGGCTGAGATAGGCTAATGATTATAATGATGATGGATACCAATAAAACAAACAAATTCATTATACGAAATTTATTATAGAAAAAATACCATACATATTATAAACATTTACAAATAACGTTACTCAGTGGACGAAAATTTAAAATCACAAAACAGACTAACATTTGAAATAACTGAAGCGATCCAAAAAGTTAGCCTTACTTAAAAATAGGTAAAGGGCCCAGATTGTACAAAAATTAATGTGGAGTATTTTTGTTTCCAACATGTAAAGCAGATTGCAGATCAAGTGAGGTCTGGGTAACGAGAACTTAGCTATACACTGCCGTGCACCTTCACACGGTTATTCACACAATCGCTACTTTAACTACAGTCTGAAGGACCAGCAAGATCGTCACAAAGAATAGAACAGTGGTTGGTATCGATTTTGTCGTCTTATTAGCGGCGAGGGCTCTAGGAGCTATGATGGGCATCGCGAAGACCTGGCTGTTGCAGCGATTCAACTGGAAAAGGAGTAAAATGATACAATGATACCTTATAGTAACTGGCACAATATAACTACGAAACAAGCATGTAATATCACGCCTGTAATCTCCGAAGAGGTAGGTAGAGAAGTGCAATTCACTTTCACGTTTCACCAATTACAATTATGTCCCACCATGGAATAAGGGGTAAGCCTATTGCCGAACACCGAAATTCCAATTTGGAAAAATCCAATAGTACCCGACTCGGAATTTGAAACTAGGATCTCTCGATCGGCATCCGCGCTTGCAACGCCTCGAACAACGAGGCAGTCAACTTCAAAATAATTTCAAGGATTTATAATAACTACTGATAAAATTAAAAGCAACATCGAACATATTTCTTCAAAAATCTTCATTTTTGACACTTTCGGTTTGAAGGTCAATAAGCAGACAAGCACGAAACCGAAATTACGTCGTCAATTACACCAACACCTTAATAACCGTGTGATATTTAATAAAAAGTATTCGTATCTATTGACGGATTCTACTTACTAATACTGAATCTAAGTAGTCACTTTCAGAACCAAACACTAACTTATGAGCTTAACATCAACCAGTATACACTTAACCAGATTTTATGAAAATTTTGAAATTAATGCTTATATATCATTTACCTCACAGCACGTAGTCTCTGGTGTACCCACACACCCCGACCGACAGCCGCGTACCACGGCCTCCAAGTTAGCGCTTTTCGATATGACCGTCATAAAACACTTGTCATCCATACTATGGCATGTCATTGTATGCACCCTGAAAGGTATAAATTTTATGAAATGTACATATATTTAAGAGTACAAAACCAAAGTTCATAGAGAAGAAAATACAACTCATTTAAACACGAACCCTATAGATACAAATGACATGATATGGTTCACGACTTACAAGAAAAAAAATATAAATTCCTAAGTAAAAAAGTCAAAAATTCTTACGCAACTATAGAAATAGTACCACACTTCAATTCATGACATTACTTCCACAACTTTTTTTTTTGTTAAACTACGTTTTCTTCTTCCCATATTCTTCCTAAAGGTAATTAGCAACAGATTATTTTTCTAAATACCTGTATTTAGAAGGATCCAAACATGATTTAATGGGCGTATCAGCTTTGTAAGCGCAAACGTAGCATTCGAGAGGTCGCTTCGCGGTAGTTCTCGTTAAGGGGAGCGTCTTCGGGGTGGGTATGAAAGTAGATACTGCCCGTCCAGGCGCTATGTCAGGTTTCTCAGCTGCCGGTTCGTCCCCGTCCTCTTCGTCATCATTCTCGTTGTCTCCACCATCGTCCTCAGAATTTCTACAATAAACAATTTCCTTCTTATTAATTGTTTACACATATAAATTGGCATTAAAAATATTTACATGATTTTAAAATGAAACAAAAAATACCTTTTATTTATCACAAAATATTACAAACTAGGTGAAATTTAAATCTCGTATTCATTATGACACATTGGCAAAACCGAAGACAGTTATGACAACATTTAGAATACCATAACCTGTGCCTATACACTCTTGATTATGTGAATACCAGAAACTTACTCATCGTCATCCTCCTCATCCATTTTGCCACCAATCCTGGCTGGCAATAGCAGCAACATTGCCAACAAAAGTGCGCACCTCCACCGCACCATCGCACCAAACAAATACAATTTTATTTTGTTACTTCAATATTATAACCGTTTACACGTTAGATTTATCATTTTCAAGTCCAAAATCTTTAATCCTCCTTCCTGTAATTCAATCAAGTATGTTTTATCTGACAGATTAGACTATTGCGCTTTCGTGTTTGGAATGCTACAATTGTTTTCTTCTGGCGCGTCAACTTCTGTCTTATTTTAATGATACCTTTTTGCTAAGTACGTATTTATTAAAGAAGTTGTAGACATGTAAGGACGTAAATTATGGCAAATATTCAGTGACATACGAAATTATTTTTCCGTAAAAATAAGTGATATCAAAATGACTGACTAATTAAGAGTATCGAATAAACTCTAATTAGGTGTCACTAATGAATTGTACTTTACAATATTTGAATTTCAATGATGAAATACAAAAAATTTAGCACGAAGGATTTCGTAAGTTTGAACAGATAGTAAAGCATAGTACGAATTCTATGGGAAGCCGTAGTTCACAGAATCGTAACCATATATCACACATGAGCACACTCGAGGCATCTTCATGTGTGTTTTAGAACTAACTACTCGCGGATAGATGGCGCGAATGTTACTTATAAAATTTGCACGAGTAACATTTTATTTTTCCTTACTCATTATCCAATATTCACCTACATATATTTAAAAATAATTTATAAAAGGTATCTTCAATTTGCAGCATTAAATATTTTACGGACTAATTACGATACGCAGCTGATGGAATAAAGTAGATAATATTTAAAATTATTTCACCACTGTAAAACCAATAACAAAAGAAATTAATATTTTACGTATACTTTAAGAAATCACAGAAACATTAATATTACTTACAATTATAAATATCTTTCTCGTCTAAAAATGTATAATCTTATTAGACAACAGAATTAAAAAAAATTTACTTATAAAATATTTGTTTGAGTTCAATTGAATTAAAGTACTTTCTATATTTAGAGATTGCATGGACTATAACAGTAACATCATACCTGTAATTCACGAAAAAGTAGGCAGAGGAGTGTATTAAATTCTAACTATAGAACACTGCTTGAACATCCCACGATTATTTATGTAATTGATAAATAAAAATGTTTACTATTATAATTTTAGCAAGTACTTATTCCAATACGTAATTTTAGTGGGACGAATCAGAAAAGTATATGAATATTATGAATAATAATTGTTGTATCAACTTAGACACGATTGACATTCCATAAAAATGATCAGAAAAACCAATAACAAGTTACTAAACTACAATTATTTATATCATGTGCGTTGTTTTCACTCCCCGTAATTACCGCTATCAGAGGCTTAAAACAGAAATTTGTAAAAGCAATTAGTTACTAAATTACACATGTTATGTTTCTCATAATATAAATATTTATATTTATTATTGTTGTAAGTAAAGTGAGAATTACAGAAGAATACGTCAAGGCTGTGGAGATAGATATAATTCCACACGATGATATCTGCATACCACGTCAAGGACTGACATGTGACGATGAAATGACAGCTACCTGCTACACCCTGCTATAAAACAGAGCAGGTTATGGCGATCGGCTAGTCGCGGTATAGCCCCGTCTGCACAAGGGCAGCTAAACATTCTGCCCGGCGACGGGCAGCAGGCAAGGCGGTGCGAGATGGTGTCCTGCGTGTTCCACACCCGGATGCCCAGTATGATGAAGAGCAAAAGATTGCCCAGGTGAGCAAAAGATTCCTTTGGAGAGTGTGTTTTGCAGTGTACTGAGATAGGCAGACGAGGATGATTTGTGTAAATGTGTTACTAGTTAGCAACGCAGTGACCAATACAGACCCCTATTAAATGCTTTCTTTCGACCGCTTCTAATTAAACTAGCTACGTTCATTTGACTTCTGTAAATGGAGCATATGAATATTGGTGGTCGATTGCCTTAATATGTTTCAGCATCAAAAACATATTCGTCAATTATTGCAAAATAGTGCGTTAAATACCGTACCAAGATATAATTTCATTACAAAATGGAATATCGAATATTTTTTAAAAGTAGGGTTAAAGTCTCATAGTAAAACAAGATTCAAAAATACAAGTAGGTACTGGTGCTTCAAGTACGTTCGCCGCGAGTGTACAGAACCAAAGGAATGACCTGAAAAAAATCATAACTGAAAAACATAATTTGCTTATTATAACTTGTCATTATGTTACCATAATGACAAGCTATAAACATAGACAATGAATGATCACAGGAAATAATCATGCGATAATATATGTAATTAGGAATTATTTCGATAACCGTATAATTATCCAAGAAACAAAATAAATTACGTACGTTCATGTATGAATCTCAAGTGTAGACTGAAGTTGAATTTATTCAAAAAATAAAAGCGATCAACAAAATCCTTGTTTTACGAAAATAAGCAATTTATGGAATCCTCTCGATTCATTATAAATTCAATAAAAATATAACAAAAAGCTATAAAAAAATTCATGAACAGACCTTTAGTGTCATACCTACTGTACACATACCGTAAGCGTTCAAAAATTACTATAGCGAAGTAGATAAGCTTGCATATCTGACACGTGGCGGCAGCTGAATAATCAGCAACGGGAGGGTCTGTTCAAACGTCCACCCTGCAAAACTTTACGGGGGAGCGACATTAATAAACGAAAAGCAAACTAAACGTAACTCTTTCATCGACCCACACAACGGGCTAGCTGGCAGTCGTTTCCTATGCGTCGCACACCTAACTGGGACTCGTGGCGCTTATCGCCCGCACAAAGCGCGGGCCGCCCCGCAATCCCCATCGCACAAACCCGAATACACGACCTCATTAAAAAATGAAACCTCACAAACATGCCCCGAGCCTACAAAAACCCCCAAGACTCGTCAAAGCGAAAAGCGCTACCTAGCGGAGAGTAGCGGAACTACGCCACTCGCGGAACCAACCTCTGTACTTTTTTAATTAGCCTCATACACTGAGTGAATGCGTGAAATACGTTAGATTTTTTTCTCTCGTGCGCGGTTAGTTTGGTAGCTTTGAGCAAAGTATGTTAATTTACAAGTAGCTTCACTCCTGTGCTTTTTGAACTGCTCCACACAGGGGATTTTTCCTGCAGCGGAATGACGCTTAAACGTAACTTTAAGAGGTTATACAGGACTTAATTAGCAGCGGCTTTAGTGATATAGTTTTAATATTGAATGCTGGGATATAATGATCGTTTAATAACGCGGTTGGTGGTTAAATAGGAGTGTTGTATTGGTTCGAAGCGAGGTTAGCGAGACGCGAGTCGGTCGACGTTCTTTTATCTCCGTCTAGGTTCGTTCAAAAAGTGCAAACTCTGTACAAAGTTCACTTTCGCCTTGTGAACTAATTTTTCGCTCGGTGTCAAGTTCATGGCTGCGGGGGGGCGGCGCGGCGCGGAGGGGGAAGCAAGCCCGCTATGATAAAATAAAATATTCATTATGATTGCTTCAAGCGGCAATGTTCGCGGGAACATGATTATACCCCTCTTGAGTATTGGTTGTTGAAATCATCGCCCTATGTGTGAATTCCAAAATGACACTTATACTAAATTTATTTGAGCTTCCGTTAACATTAGAATCTGTACAAATGTTACGCAAAAGTCTATAAAATTCATGAAACTGTCTTTTTACTTTAATATCTTTCATTAAATCTTATAATAATTAAATTAAATATAATCCATTTAAATAAATGAAAATAGGAAGCGCAAAATGTTTATAATACACAGAAGGAAATCAATAATCAGTAAGTGATACTTAATATACTGTTTAACTTTTGCATCGTCAAGAGTATATTCATAAAATTCTAGCTCTACATCCATCCGTATGATTTTGCATTTTTATTCGGACCCGGTTCTTTTACTTAAGACATGTGTTTTTTACGTCCATTTTGAAGTTTGATATTTGCCACGGCACAATATTAGAAATATTATAAGACCAAGTCGTAGCAAGCGTACTTCTTAAAAGAAAGCTAAAAAGTGACGTAAAAATCGTCCCGGACCTTCCACAACAAGTGTCGGCGTCTCAGGGTCTAAACGTTTCTTTTTCCCCCTTAATTAGTCCATTAATCCGACGAACTGGAGGAAAACTCGATTCCGTATTCATTAGCGTTCGCGAATCGAAATATTTTGACGGAGCACGACTTCATTGTATTCACTGAACTTGTGGAGTTTTTCTCGTCTCTCTTTTCTCTCCTTTATTGCTCTACGGCTTTCTACACTTCAGACACTGATAATATAATCGTTGATTTCCTTGTATCTATGTTCAGATGTGAATTTAATGCTTGCTTGAATTTTTATATCAACTTTTGACTTTGTATGTTACTTTTTAATACAATAAAATAATAACACTGCCTCGTTTATCGTGTTGGTTGCAAGCGCAACTGCCGATCGAGACTGCTGATGCCTACGATGCTGTCCTGGGTTCAAATCCCTGGTCGGGCACTGTTTGATTTTTCATTAGTGGCTCGGAGCCTGTATAATGTGTCCCAGGTGTATGGCAATAGGTTCTCCAGTCATATAGTATGCGGTATACATAAGAACCTATTTATTAAATTAAACATGTTATAGTTATTTTTTTACAATAAAGCTATTAATACTGTATATATTATATGTATATATTATATGTATATATTATATGTATATATTATATGTATATATTATATGTATATATTATATGTATACATTATATGTATGTATTATATGTATATATTATATGTATATATTACATGTATATATTACACCGCAGTAACTTAGATTGTTAAGCGTCAGGACACCACCGCTCCACATTTATATTCCGTAACAGAATTCCTTTTGCCGAGGCTCTCCAAATCAATTGCCATTCGTGTATTTGTAAAGCAGACGAAAACGTCCCGTGAGAATGTACTCGAGGCCCTTAAAAAGTTATTTCTTGTTCTGCATTCGATTTCAAAGGCAATTGGAAATGTTTTGACGGAGCGCGATTTTATCGGCACTTGTTGAGTTTGCGCGAATTGATTGATTCGCAATTTTGTGTTTTATGATTTAATACATTTTGCCCGCAAACACTCGAGATGTTCATCAAGATTTTTTACTAATAATGAAACGAGTAAATGAGGTCATTAACGGTCTCGTGTGATCTCTGTATTCGGCGAAACGAACTTCTAAGACCAACCTACACAGTGGAATAAACTCTATTGAACAGAAGGTGATACTTGCACAAAGAAATAGGGTAAAAACATCTACTAACAATGTACAGACTACGAATAATAACAAATCTTAAATATTCTATAATAGATTCGGTAAGTTTATTGTAGAGTAAAAATATTCTCGATATATTATTGGATCTCAATACTCAACTTAAGCAGAACAAATGACATGAAGATTTAACAAGCAATATCTAAAACTTATTCTGAATTTTAATAACAAATTTTAATAATTGAATGATGTAATGGCGCTAAAGGACAAATTGAAGCAATCTCATAAAAATACTGTATTAGTATTGAAATTTAAGTACCTACTTAATGTTCTTTGGAAGAGTTCACTCACATTACAAATGCATAATAATATGTTCTACGTATGTATTGTGTTCTTGGCTATTGTAAAGCATTAATGTCTCCGTAAGTAGCCCGGTAGAATGAGCTACAGATCCCCTCCATTACAAGAAAAGACACTTGATCAGTATTACGTGGAAAATGCGTCACAGCTAAACTGGAAACCAGCGCCAGCTAACCAAATACATATTTAGTGATAGTTTAAAACGCTCCTATCTAATCTGATCCAAGTTGCAGGAGCGAGTGAAAATATATTAGTGAAAATGTATAAATTTATTTACCAGTGCATTTTCCGATCAATATTTAAATAATATTGAACTCATTCGAAATCATAAGTCACTCATTTCACGCTTAGTACATAACTTATAGTACATAAATAAGTAAATAAATATTTTTTTATCTAACCCCTTCACTCTCTGCTCGGTCTTGCCTGAATTACTGTCGTAGTTCCTTCCAATCTATAAATAAATCTCATATTATTGAAATGCTGGTTTGTTTGTTATAAAGTCGCATTGAACAACAACGCACATTCGCATCATAACGTCTTGTTATCAACAAACATTTGTTTTGGCAAATCCGACATATACAAATAATGCTTCGACACAAACTAAACATTTCCTAATTCTGAACCCCAAGCGTACAGAGTAACTACTGTGGGCAAATGAGACCCACACAGTGAAACGCGGCCATTTTATAAGGACCTCTCAATTTATTCCTTACTGTCTTCTTCTTAGGGTTTTAATAGACGAAACAAGGTGTAATGATTTCGCTAATAGATTCCATCACAATTGTCGAAACGAAAAAGGATAAATATAAGATAAGGAAAGGGATAAATATAGGATAAGAAAAGGTAAAGAAAAAGGATAATTATCCAGTTTCTATTACGATTTCAATATTTTCAAACAACGAAAAAATTACAAAAATATGTGCACAATTAATTTTTAACAGTAAGAAAATTTATTTCTGCTCCCCACTACATTTTCAGTATTTGAATCTAAAACTGCAAAATACATTTATGCACCTTATATAATTTAATGTTAGTGATAATTGATGTTTAAAAATATGAATGGAGTCGTTACATAACATATTGTTGTTACGGAACAGCAAGTGTGTATGCGGCCTTAGAAAGCGCTGTTACCGTGATGTAAGACGTGTAGATAGATCACGTTAAGCTGGCTATGTCATGTACATACATACGTACATGCTGCTGACAGAGTTAACATCCAACTTATTAGACGTTTCGGAAATTTGGTTTTGCCCCTACAGCATCGCGGGCTTAGCTGACACTAGGGATGTAACAGATATATCAACTTTATGCTATCGATAGTTCTATTAACAATACATGCGACATATATGTTCTCGTAGTCGTCGTTCCATATAATTATTACAACAGACATTTAATTGAAAAGGCAAAAATAAGTTATAAACGTAACTTCACGCCTGTAATCCCCGAAGAGGTAGGCAGAGGAATGCAGAACACTCCCACATTTCACCGGTTA
>DWTO01001848.1:0-15180 GCA_018244755.1 Jemadia pseudognetus
CACCCAGACACAGAACAAATACCTGTGCTCATCACACAAATATTTATTCTGGGTGGGAATCGAACCCACGACTCCCGTCCCAACAGTTAGGTTCACTAACCAGTGCACCAACGGGCCAGTCTAAGTCTAGAGGTAAGTTGCTATAACGTAACATAGAGGTCTTAAGAAGCTTAACTGTTATTTTATTACTATTCATACGACCGATAATAACTATCATATTTTTACTCTATTATTTGTACATCTTAATTGTTAGGAATGTCCGGGGAAAAATTGAATCGTGTATTAAACGTCTGCTGTCTTCTGTAAAAGTATTGATATAGCGTTTGATAAGTCAAAGCTACCTACAAATGCAAATTTAGTACCTTTATATTAAATGTACAGAGCATATAATATTCAGCCAAGGCGATCGGAGCTAATGCTACGAGACATTAATGTCCAGTCATGTGTTTATTGCTGGTTACATTAATAACA
Organism: Jemadia pseudognetus; assembly: GCA_018244755.1. NCBI lineage: Eukaryota > Metazoa > Arthropoda > Insecta > Lepidoptera > Hesperiidae > Jemadia > Jemadia pseudognetus. The sequence continues at coordinate 472 of DWTO01001848.1, forward strand.
CTTAATCATTTAGCGCCATTAATAGGAGTACAACAGGGAGATATATTAGGGCCAATGCGTTTACTGTTTCATAATTGGGAATGCGATAGAATTTTTTTAAGTATTAAATGTTTTGATCAGGTGCACTAAACAAGTGTTCTGTATTAACTTATTTCGGTATTTTATCCTTGAACACTTTTGAGATACAGCAGACTTTATTATAAACATTATTTTCAGATAAATGTCTTCAGATTAAAGTTAAAACCACACGTAGGTATATTATAAATGAAGTCATAAAATCAGTGAAGTAGAATACGACAATATTAAATGTTTCTTATAATTCCGAGTATAAAGACAAAAGATCCATAATCCTAGAATGACTGTAACATAAATAAGTTTCGGTTTCATTTTACAGACGCACTTGGCGACGTGTAAAATATTGTTATCGATAATAAAACTACAATAACTCGGCGACGACTTACACAGAGAATCGCGTCACGTATTAAGAAATCCGAGAACACCGTGTAAAGCAATCCCGCTGGAAATAAAACAAGAAAGCTTTTATGAATAAATTATGGCAATGTAAAGTATGATAAATGATGTAAAGATTGTAATGGAACAGCTTGAGGTGTACGGCTGACAGAGCAAGTTGCAGCTAACAATATTTAATTCAAAGGAGATAAAGATGTTGCGTGCGTTAATTTAGAGAATGACGTTAGTGCCTATGTGGCTGGTTGTACGGGCGCCGCACATCGAGCGCAGCGGGTGGTTCAAACGAGAACTAGTATCTTACAGGGTAATGTAATAATCTAAGTATCTCCCAGCCACGTTAACAAGACACTTGGCAACCGAGAAGTGGAGCACGAAGGCTTTGTAAGCGTGACTGTCAGATATCTCTGGCGAGATGCTTGGGTTTCCGCTTAGAATGGACATGTACACTCACGTCCGATTATAACTCACGATTTGGACGATTAAGATGTTACGAATAATAATTAAATTTCTGACGTTTTGGGAGCATAGTTCACTGGGTCAGCGGTTAAGGGTTATATTTAAGTCTTTATTCAAAGCTAAATAGTCCCTGTGCTATTATTGAAATTCAGGGTTCTCATAATATACATATATGTTAAGAAATGTTATTTTTATGCATGCATCACAAAACACTAAATACATATCATATTATTTAACGATTGTAATATTCATAAAAATGATCTCAAATATCTTGATATTATATTTTAAAAGTAGACATTTAATATGTACAATTTTTATAAGCGCATGATCAGTTGTGATAAGCCTAGGTTAGTAGCTTTCAAATCAGTTTCTAAAAACGAGTATTTCGAGACTTGTAAGGACTATACAAAGTCATATGCTCTTTATTACATATATGTATAAAACATTAGTTTACCATAACACTCAGAGATAACAAATGTGACAAATTTGTCATTTTACTATTAGCTAAGGTGATAGGGTAAAGTCTTGACCTTTCTTTTGCGGATCAGAACTTTGTTTTATAATGAAAGAATAAAAGATTGAAGGTGTTGGTGTCAAGTGCATAGTATTAAAGTAAATGTAGCTACATTTTTCAAATACTAATTAGAGTACTTGTACTATGTATGTATATATAACAATAATTAGTAAATAGTAATTTTGGTTGTTAAACTTGAACTGGTTACTAACAGTTTGAAACTCGCAATTTGCATCTCCTTCAACACAGAATCTAGAACACACTTCCAAAATCAATCCAGGGACTCGTTGCATCTTAATGCATGCTAAAGTCAGTTCGGAACTTGTGCATATGCAGTACGGTGCAGACTGAGATTAATCGAAATCGGATCCAAGTAGTTTGTTCCCCTAATGTTTGTTCCGACTTGCCAATTTGATTTACTAATACTTGCGCTAACTCGCTTTGTGTTTTCACGTCTAGTGTTTAATCTGATTCAAGTATGACAGTCTGTTGCTCATTTGAATATTCACGATTATTTTTGTTTACTTTTTGCGTCAAATTTATTATTATCGCTTCGCTAGTTGCTACAACTTAAGAGTTTAATATTTCTCGCTTCTTCTATAGTATTGTGATTTTTTATATGAGTGAGCTTTAGGGATGCAACCATTTTATTAATTTTATTATTATTTTTACCAGCATTGTATGTAATAAAATATGTTTGTCATTATGTTGGGTTTTCAAATATAATCCCCTGAACTGATTTTGTGACTGTGACTTTAGATAGAAAATAACTAAAAACACAGTTTACTTCAATAATATGTATGCTAAAGGTAAAGTTTTAAGGGAACTTTGCAAGAGAGCTGTTTAAAATTCTGAAAGTATATGATAAAATCAATCCAAAAATAATACATAAACATGCATATGTATAAGTATGCATATTCATAAGCACGCATATGCATACGCATGCATATGCATAGGAATGCATAAGCAACCAAAAATAGCAATGCATAATATGAATGTAAAGATAACATTTTTGTTTTGCCAAATTGCGTTATGTTCAAACTTTTTATGAAAAATATTCTTGCATTTTCGATAACGCTACAATATTAACTTAAGTGGCACTATCACAGAATGATATTTGAAATTTAAAATTTAAAACACGCATGCAATATTCCTATAACGTTTAAACTTCTACGACAATATAAATAAAAGATATGGAGGTGCCTCGAATTCTAAAGTGCTTGTTAGATGAACGTTTTTAGCTCTGTTGATTCTAAAGCCTCTTGTCGATGAACCGTCAATCCATGGGAGACACGTGATGTGAAAGATATCCATATTTGCAGATGGGTAGTAAATATTTACATTGTTGTCATTGGTTTCAAGGATGTAGAGATTACGGGATATTTTAGCTTCATTTGTTTGTGTATTATTCCATGATTTCACCAGTTTATAGTCAGATAATATTTTATGTAGTTTTAGTTATTTATTTTTTCATTATTATTTCAATAGGTAAAAAGGGCGAATGTAATGGAGTAACCCCGATCAGTCAGTGAACCTGGAGTGGTAGTGGTACCACAAATTAGTGTCAGACAAGTAATTTGATTCTGATGTATACTATATACTGCACTCCAATTTTATATTTGTTTTGTATATAAGCGGATAGTGCGTACCACTCTTAAGCTGAATCACGTTCAACCAGCATACCTGCACTCATTCACATTTTCTAGATAGAAATAAAAAGTGAACAGTAGATGTATTCTCACAAGCCCGGTTTTATCAGCTGTTTTAAACATTGTTTATGCCCGTTGTTGACATGTCCGTTGTTCAAAATTTGAAGAATCCTACACAAAGTTGAAAATACAATGTAACGTAACGTAACGTAAATAATAACCCAGTAGAAGTTAATACAGAACATAACATTCTCTGTTATATATTTCACATCACTATTATCTTTGATTCAGCATTTATAAGTATACCCCGTAAATTTTCTTATATCGACGAGAAAAAAAAACACTTATTAAAATTCAATACAGCAATTCAGATGAATCAACGATTTTCAATTATTAAGAATTTATTCGCATTTATAAAACGATGCGCCAATCAATTCCAGTTTTTCTTTACAGATTTAATGAGAAAGAGAAACTAACTACATATTTATAAACATTCGTTGGCTCGGTTCGAAATATCCTGTAAAAAAGCCTTTAATAAGGTAATACAAAGAAGCATTATATTAGTGCAATACCGAAATACAAGTTTCGCGATTATATTTACTACATTTAAGCATGCCAGTATCTCAGAATTATGAATTTCTGCTTCATTTAAACGGAAATAGGAAGGGCATAGGGTATGATGGCTACCTAGTAATAATTATGTTATGTGCTCAATTAATTGTTCTTGAGACATCCATCTAAATTTCAATCTAAGCGATGGCTGTAAATTGGCACATTTCAATCCAGCCGGTATTTTTATGTGAAAATTTTCTGCAATTATTATATCTAATTACAATAAATTAGAGATAATTTATATTTAACTACATAAGAGAGTAACCGTAAAATATGTTAAAAAAATAAACACGTAATTACTGAAAATCGTATTTGTAATAGATGGAGTAGTGTAACTAAGGTATTGGTATTTTTTTAATTATAAATTAATTATCTCGTTTTAATAAAGTGTTAATTAAAACATTTCTATAACAGACGCATATACTTAATTCAGGACTACGTCATTAATTTATAAAAATCAAAACATATTTCAATTTTATACATAAATACATATTTTACAGCTATTGACATTTTTTATGATCTTAGAAGAGATGATAATAATCTTTATCATCTCTTCTATACCATTTTATACCATTCTATACAATTTTTACCAAACAGAGTTGCAGACGATAAAACCTTTGTTTGTATAAATATTGGTGAAGCGGTGTTTTTGCTGCAAACTCCTTTGCTTTATTCGAGAATGTTGCTCTGGTGAGCAATCTGATGAGCTGCATCTCCAGCAAGATTGGTCCAAATTTAAAAGTCATCATTTCACTCAATTATTTTGCATTAAAGTCGCTAAAATAAAAATCAATTCTATATGAATAAATAACGTAGCTAGAGCAAAAAGCAATTCTACATATATGAATAAATCTGTTAAAATTCAAATCTACATAAATACTAGTGTGAAAGAATATTCCTACAATGAAACTTAATTTCACATATGCAAGGGTCAATAACTTCATAAGCTTCTTTTTCATAAACGTCTTTTAAACGCTGAGCGTTTATAAACTAAGATAGAACGTTATATCCTCCAGCTAAAGTTTTAACACCGAGGTACGAGGCACCGATAAGAATTTTTCAAATTACCATAAAATATTGTGACCACCTTTTTAGATCCAGGAAGTTTTATCTCTAGAGATGTAGTCTAGCTATACATTAGAGCGCTCTACGAAAGCTCTACCTTGTAGAGTGAAATATTACAGGTATTACCGGTATTTATGCTAAGGCGGGGATAGTTGTAAATAACTAAAGCCTAAGACAGCTATCGATGTAAACTTGAAACCCATTCCTGGTTAGAGAATTGTAACACTTTATAGACATTCGTATCAGACGAATGGTGTTCAATGTAAATTTATTGTATGAATTAGATTACGTGAAATGGGAGACTTGAATAAATATGTATTCTACAAGTTTAGCGGTGAAATAACAATATATCGTATTGTACGAGATACTTAAATAAATAGGGAAAGGGCCTTTTTATTTTCAATTTCATAGTATCTAAACCATCGGTGCCAGCATTGTACCTTGTAGGACTCCATGACAATTATCACGGACAAATTCTGTGGGGGCCATTCAAAGCAATTATTTCGCGACAAGTAAACGATTGTAATTATCACTTCTTGTGTCATTGTTCTCCACTTTAATATGTTAATCAGCATTTTCAACAAGTCAACGAAATTGGCTTTTTGTCATAAAGCGTTTCGCCCACGCGTTTTCGAGTACGATGACATCGGATTACTTTGATTGTGACGGTTTTTGTTACGAATTCCATGTGTTTCCCTGTACCCGATAATTGGTCGTTCCAAATAATGTTTATTTTATACAATTTTATTTTATGTTTTGTATTCTTTTGCTGTGGTAAATTGAATCAACGAGAAGAATAAATTTACATATGGTAACAAGCCAAAATGTATTTTCTCTCTAATACTGAATCATTAGATTTAGAATTGATTTACATAAAAAAGTCAAAAAGTTTGTGAAACTATAGGTATTTTCAAGTTAACCAAGTTTTCTTAATAGAAACTAGCATTATGAAATGTATACCTACCTACTCGATCCTTTGGCCAATGCACCAAATTAACTCACACTTATATAATTAACTGACAATGGTATAAAAACCCAATAAAAAGAACTCAAAAATCACAAATAACTGAGTGCGTGATTAAACTATATATTTATGGGCAATTATTTGCCAGGAACATTAATCTTACGAGCAAACAGCCAATAAGAAGATACTTATCTCGCGTCATCGAGAAAGCCGATTAACATAACAATATACTTAATTGCATCCAAATCCGGCTGTTAATCGAGCTCTCGTGTGCCATTGGATTCGTTACGTTAAAATTAAGCGGTAGTTCGATCCACTGCGAGCAGAATTTAAGCGTTAAAATATTTTGTAACTTTAAAATAACACATAGGTACATATATATCTTCAGCCAGATCCCTTATGAGGTAGGCGGAAAACACGGAGTGCAAAATATATCCACTCTTACAAACCTGCCGCACTTCCATGTATATAAAACGTAACATTTCTATCTCCAGTAAGTGTAAACAAATAGGTACTCGTATTAAGCGCTCATTATGCGTATATCATCGCAAAACAAAATTACAATGGAACTTATTTCTTTAGATGCTAATTTTCAGTAATTAATATTCCAAACATATTTATTAAAAGTACGTATAACGTAAACATAATTATTAGATAAAATAATATTACATAATTTATAAGTAAACTGGTGAAACTAAACGTAAATGTAACTGATGAAATGTGGCAGTGTAATACACTGTTCTACCTACCTCTTCGGAGATTAAAGGTGTGATAATCTTTATGTTCGTTTTGTAAATCAATAACTATAAGTACAATTTTATATTTACCGAAAGCACTAAGTGAAAACATATAAAAAAGCTTTTAAAATCCTAAATACCTTGACCAATAAATATAAATGTATGGTTAATATCATTTATCTGTTCATTAATCCATTATGGATCCGTAAGAACAAAAACAAAAAATGTAACTCAACTTTCGGCACATTTGTTCCCAATTAAATATTTGAATTACTCACTGAGAAATGTTCTTCGGGGTCGGGTGTCTGTCTGTGTTGTAATTAATAACTCCTGAACTCCTGAAAGCCCTCAGTCAGCACATGTGCGTGTCATGTTACGGATTTATTGCGTTATTATAACAATATTTCTCTCATATTACGGAATGCGTTAATATATCAATGTTTTACTGTTAAACTTACTTTTTAAGCGTTCAATGTTAAGATATAATGCATGGAGTATTTTTATTGTATCTGCTAATAATAATATTTTTTTCTACATACATATCGTATACAGATGTCACAGAACAAGCATTTTCCTAGCTGGGAATTCAAATTCGGAATCCACTACTTAATAGTCAGGGTTATTAAGCAATGATTTAATACTACAGTCATAATTAAATGAATAACGCATAATATTCACATCCCCGCATTAGATTTCTCCGTATATTCTGGGCGCCATATGTACGTATAAATATATTGACAATAGATTCTAATTCGCTAAATAGGAGCGGTCTTCTTATTAGATATCTGTAAAAACACTGTTTATGTGAAATTATTTCTGCATCACGCGTGAGTTTTAATTTTCGTGTAAAAAAACAGAATCTACATTATCTCCAGTTCAAAAGAAGATAGACTGACATGCATAGTCCGATAAATAATAACAGAAAAACGTGGCTCATATCTAAAAGTGCTAAAGAAATCAACCCTGTCGGTTACTGACAAAAGCGCCGCACCTCCCGAAACAAATACAGACGAGCAAACAAACAGACGTTTTAGGGTGGCGACCAACTTTATCACGACAGCGACCCGCTCCCACAGATAATGACCGGTCAATATTTGAAAAGCATCGACAACTATGAAATGACTTCTTCGCTTTGTTACGACAGGCCTAAATTTACTTACGGACATTCAAAAAGTCTTCCTTATTACAAGTACGTTAAGAGTTATATTTGAATTAACAGATTCAAACTTCAAGTTGCGTTAGGCTTCTTGATCCATTAGACATTGGTCGGGATATTAAAAGCAATATAAATGAGTGTAGTTACGCTTGCACGGCGAGGGAAATGGTGTTTTGGGTAGAGAAAGTGGTTTAAGTAAGACTGTTTTTAAGTTAAGTCCAAGGAATTCTTATTGATGAATGAAATCATACTTAAAAACATTAGTTTACAGTTAACATAATTGATAATTTTATTAACTAAGAACAAATTAAGTGCAGCATACCCATTGTAAATAATTTAATAATACATTTACAAATAATAGTATCAATTAACATTGAAAATAACCAAAACACTAAAAGATAACTTAAATACATAAAAATACAAGAGAAGACAGCGCACATCAATCCACATGTCAAGTCATGGCCTCTGGGACCGTTGACCCAGAAACTTGAACGGTGAAGTTATATTTCGCCAGAAATTCGGATCAAACAAAGACATTAATGTTATTTATATACTGGCTATGTTATGATCCACTGAAGAGAGAAATATGGAAAATATTTGAGTATAATCTATATTATCGCCCAATTCTTTTTCATATTAGTGTTAAATATATTATTAAAATTAGTCATAACCGAATCTTTAATATGAAACCTACAGCTTTCGGGCAAAAATTTGAACAGATTCTTGTACTATTTAGTTCAGACATTATTATTTATTTAATATCCAATAAACTGTAACGTGACACGGTGACATTTACAATGCTGGTATGAAATACAAAGTTCAAAACAGTTTAAAAAAACGGTCGTTTATTTAGAAAAGCCAACCCGTATTAAAACATTTAAATCGGCCTCGGAGTTGAATTGCATAGATCAGATGGCATTCTCAAGCAAAAAGTAGAGTAAGTGACCTCAAAGCAGAAACTCGGACAAATGCGGGCCAACAAAATTGGGATTGCGCCAAGTCGAATAATTTTTAAATACAGCCTTTTAACTCTTTGCGACGTATTAAATTTTGTCGGCAAAAAAACTAAGGATTTTTTCACACTGCTTATTCCAGTACGAAACAATACGCGACAATTTAAAACCTTGGCGCAAGAACGGTTCGCAAACAGACGCAAGTTACATGATATCCAACTGCAAACTTTATTTAGACTAATTTAAAGTTTAACGATAAATCCTAAAAGGAAATTGTACGTACAGATGTTCCAGTAAATAAAGATTAAAGCATTTAATCAGTTTGCTCCACAGTAACTTGCTTCGCGTAACAAAAAGTTTTGACGTGACTTATATCTTCAGAACTTTCGCTTAAGGCTCCGTTCACATGATCGACTTGTGATATCAGATCGTGTTTTGAAAAGAATGCCAATGACGTTTCTAGTTTATGCTCATTTTCACCATAACACATAATATTATACGGATGTATATTGTCTACCTCTAGAGTTGAAAAAAATAGAATGCTCTCATCAAATTGGTTCGGTAATGTAATTGATAACATTATGTAATATACATATGTACAACATATGTAATATTTGTAATACTTTGTTACTACACAGAGAAAAGGGTTGATAATTTATTTTAAAAATGCAATAGATTTGTGTGAACACGCCTTTAGCAATGACGGAGCTTCTCGGCAGTATTTCCCTACCATTAGAATTTTGTAATATTCTCTGACTAAAACTATCTGGTATTCGTCGAACTCGTCGGATGTGTGTTAACACGTTTACATCCTATGTTCTATTTTAACCTATTGTCGTTCGTCTGTGACCCGCTTTAAGGAGCAGCGTACAAAGTGTGAGGAAATAGGGAAAATGGGTGCGCAAACAAATTAATGTTTCGGAATGCAGACGGAGATCGGGGAAAAATATTTCGCGAAGTTATTCTTCGTTTACAAATGAGTCTCTTAATGTTATTTCGATGTTGGGAACAAGACTCCTGGCAATAACAAGTTGACAATTCTTTGGATACCTCATAATACATAAATGAATTTGGAGGTATTTTTAATAAGGATTACTTCTTATTTTTCTCAACTTTACTTGATATTTTTTTCGTCAATTTTTCGTGACCCATAAGTGACTTATTTACAGAACAATTTATTGGTAAATACTTTTTTGTGGATTTTACTAGTCTATTGATGAATGAAATGAAAATCTACTGCTACTGCATTATTCAGATCTCAAATAATATGTACTTACTGTTTGATGTTACAAAGTTGGTAACCATCCACTTACCTGCAATGAAACAAAAGGCGTCAATGTCAAAATTCCATTACAGTAGGTAGAATAATGGTATACATTCGATATGTGGTCTTTCTTGCTTCTTTATCACAAGTTACATTAAAATTTGACAGTGCATTAGTATTATTGGAAGGATATTACATTTTAAATGTACGCGTAGGTGTGGGATCAAAGAAACCCCATGGGATTCGGTCTACCATTCCAAGATAAGACCGTGTTATAGAGACGCCTATACTCTAACGTTGAAAGATTACATTTTTATTTACTGCTCCAAAACGTTTGATAATCCATGTCTTAATTAACCAAGCGAGAGGAGAACTTGTACCATAAGCTTCTGAGCCGATACCATCCGACGATTAATGCTAAGCAATTTTATGCCAATGTGTTCTCAAAGTCCAATGAAATAAGGATGTGAATTAAATACAATCAACACTACATTAATGATCAAAGACGATTTATACAGCTACGTATTGGATATCATGGTAGTGGTTGCTTTACATGTGTTTTGTCGGCAACAATATCCATTTCCTTCAAAAGATTTGATTATAAGCTATTTCTGTAAATAACATCATCACGTATTTACGTAATCGACACATTCGGTGTTTTTCAAGGAACCTTTTATTAAATCGCCATACATAATAGGTCGGACCTGTAAAGATAAGGAAAACATTCGAATCTAAGGCTAAAACAATTTTCTTTGTAATAATCCTAGTTCCTTAATTTATGCTACACGGAATTCAGAAAGAGATAAAAACGTCACTTTTGATTCAAATTTTAATAAAACGACATAAAACAAACGAACTGACAAAGTTTTCTGAATCGGAGATACCGAAATTTATTTAGAGGAAGTTGAATCAATCACACCGGTAATCCTGTGAGGCTATAAACAAACTCGGACAAATTCCGATAAAGCCCAGTTTTACGATCTGCCACCTCGTTTATTACTGAGTGTGTTCGAGCGAAACAAAAGCGGAGGAATATGGCATTAACAAAATGGCCCGCACTCAATAGTTGTTGGTTACACTAACAAATTTACGATTCCGGTCCGTATAAGCGTATTGGGGCATGGAGTGTCATTAAAATGTTCCATCGTTATCGGCTTATTGCCCGATTTAGATTTATTTACGACGTTTTACTACAGATTTCAATTCGAGCAATTGTACTATTCGACTTAACTGTGGGTGCTTTTATTGAATTATTTATGGTATCAAACATAAATCCTTGGTTTACCTGTTTATTGAAACCTGAGCTTGGAATAATCAGTTACGATATTTAATTTCACTTAATCAGAGTTTGTTAAAATCAAATAATACGGTCTCGGGCATGAGGAAATTTACCTGTTTTTATAATTGATAAGGCTTCTTATGTAATGAAGCTTTGTAAATAAATTCATAGGATCTCTTGCAAATTGTTTGACCTCGTTTTTGATTCAAGTATCATTATCGTCCCGCTAACTCTTATAGGGCTTACCTTTTGAACGTGGGAACAATGTTGGTATGTGCCACAGATGTAAAACTCAGCTAAACAATATAGATGTTCAATTTCAAAATGAACCAGCCGCGCCTAATTACAAACAAAAAAACTTGAATACATCTCAAAACTTTCATTTCACGGATGTTAAGTTAGAAGACTTATGAATAACTTATATGGTATTCAACGTGTTCGTTAACGCACTTGAATTTTGATTCATATGTTTAACGATGACTTCATGTTATTACATTGGAGACTATTCACAGCGATGTTAGATACACCTTCAATATAAATAATGTGGTGTATTAAGATTGAAACTGGCCGAGCAGCTAGATTAGTTTCAATAGTTGAAAACCCTTTCAAATGTCGTTAGTTATTATGTAATATCCATCTCTTGATACCCAAAGTTCTTCCATACGCAAATATGCAACTACAAGAGTGAATATATAGTAAATTTAACAGACATTTTGAAAGCATGATGATAATCAAAAAAGCATGTAAATTTTGTAATAATAATTCTTAGTTTATTGATAGTGTATATAGGAAACAGTTAATTAGAAATAATTGAATGAAAGCCCACCTAAATATATGTGAACCTTAATAACTATTATATTATCTCCGTGTAAATATGTGCAATGTAAAATGTAGAGAATGTAACTAATGTATGTAGGTAATATTTTTAATAAAAAATAATACGACCATTATTTTAATGCAAAATCATAAATAGACAATAAATACATAAATAAATTTTGAATAATGTCATTTTTTAAAATAGCATGGCCTTTATAACTGACTTATAGTAACTGACTTTCTTGATCTAAATTATATCGATACGATACTCGAGCTACACGCGGATTGAACACTTACAAACGGTACGAATATATGTATTAATTGGAAGCTATGGTATGAAAGTAAAGATTTCAGGCTAAGATGAGAGGAAATACCTAATTAAGAATTGAAATAGATTATAAGGTCATATTGTTACGTACCTATATATTAAATTATTTTGTATATTTATCTTAAAATTAGAGTACTTTTTCAAATAAAAGCTACATGAAGACGAATAAAATAAAATAAGAAATGCTTAAATGGGCCACGACCCGTGATAAAAACTCCAGAGTGACATCTCGATCACGACTGAATCGGAATCTCTAGAGCTGTCACGAGACGAACAGATTCAGACCTACTCTGACAAGGTCACGGGTTTGATCTTAGTAATATCAGGTTACGAAACAATATTGAAGTGGACGCGGACGCAGTTGTAGATTGCAAGCGATCTGTAACGTTATGCAATGACCGGAGCCATCGAGTTTCGAATAGGTGAATGTTAGAAAAAAAATCAAATTGAAATTGACAAAACTTGCAAAGGCATAAGCCATAAGCGTTTTGGGAGCTTCAAAGCGCATTTTTTGCAGTTTGTTTTAGGTAACTTTGTAGTTGTCAACCTTAAGAATATTATTTATCAGGATCATCATCATTAACAATTTTTAACTGTTAAACACGAATCTCCTTTCAAACTTAGACGAGAAAAGCTGCCATTCAGGAGCAGCAAGGTTTGGTATACCTACTTTAAATGCCTTAAAACATTTTGAAAAACTTATTTTTTTAGGTTTTCTCACAATGTATTTCTATTATAATATTTATGCCTAATATTAAAAATGCAGATAGTTTTATAAACAATGGTGTGTGAATGTATTTGAAACCCAGACCGCAATATGAACCGCTTGAAATTCAAAGCAGTAATTATACGTTAACGCCGCTATTTTATCTTTAAATACTTTGTGTTTTTGTTAATCTATTTTTAACCTGGGTAATATGTAAAGAGTGAATCTGTTTGAATATAAGGACGTCTTTCGCTATCGGGGTTATTTATTGATCATACTGAGTTTGCTTTTATTCGTTCAGGTCAAGTTCCGGGATACATTCGAATTCAATCAATGAATCTATGATTGATGTTTACCAAGAGTACACACTCCACACTCACTTCCTTGATCAGATCAAGTTACGCTATTCAACGTTTGATGCAATTTTACTATGGTATCGGATAATATTTGGAGAAAAATATGTATAATAGAAAAGTCCACGCAATAAAATCAGAACATTATGAACATTTTAATACGATATACGAATATGGAAAAGTTATTTCAGCAAATGCTTGCAATTTACAATAATTGCAGCTACATTCCTGAACATATAGGTAGTTGTATGTTAAAAATTATCTTTCCCGTTTTTTCAATTTCATGTAGGTTATCCCAGTAGATAAAACTATTTACTAGTTAAATTGTTATAGTAAATTAATAATAATTATTAAAATGTACATGTCTGTTATAAATTAGGTATATATAAAATAGTTCAATCTATTAACTTACTCGGTTCAGGAAATGTCACTCAAATTCTTTAACCAACTAGTAGGTATAATTATCAAAATAAAATTATTTATGTGTCATAAATTATTCATATGTATCATACCGATTCGGATTTTTTTTACATATTTACTGATACTTGCCATTTTAACTTTATTTTAGTTAAATAGTTAACTATACAATAATTGCTATTCAGTTTCACTCCTGTGCGGTCTAATTTTACAATATTCTCTGTAGCCTGTATCCCTTTCTAAATTTCAAACTGCCTTTACACCAAATTTCAGCAAAAGTGGTTTGATATGAAAACTTAATGGCCAGACAGGCTTACTTTCGCATTTGTAATATTAATAGGTATGGTGCGGTTTTGTGTTCCTTCTTTTTTAATAAAAATACTCGTTTTAATGCTGTCAATAATTAATAAGATAGATATTTATCAATATACAATGTGTACCGACAAGTTATCCTTTAATTTAATTACATAGTAATGATAACAAATTGGAATATGCTTTACACAAAGGTACTCTGAAAATTCTTCCACAGCACCAGTTCCTGAAGAATTACTATCAATTGACAATATTTCTCTTTATTTTCCTCGTCTAAATAAGTGTCGTCAAACTATTTGTACGAGATCCCACACAATAATCCACAGATAGTGACGAAATAGCTTTCCTAACTTCGTTTACTTTTCCATCATAGTTGTTTTCCAGCGAAGTAATTGTTTTTGTTGCCAACAAATCTGAGAAGTAATCATCTGGATAAATTGTATAGAATAGTTTTTATACGCAATAAAAACATAAATTTTTCTGTCGCCATGTAGCCAGTAGTAACAAGTCAAAATATTGTGTCATTTTTTGTAATTATTAGCGAGTTTAAGTCATTTACTAAATATTAAAGACAGAAGAAATCATTCTCAAGATAATGATCGGTTTTCGCTTTGTGCTAAAAAAGCATGTGTCTCTGATGTGCAGAGTGCAGATAAA
>DWTO01001849.1:0-15178 GCA_018244755.1 Jemadia pseudognetus
GCTCTAGGATATAATTAAAGCAGACATACATAAAAATACCTAGTTGTCTATGCTTAAATAAATACATTAAAATTACACACAGAGCAGCGTAAGATTTGGTGCAGTTGAAATCTAATTATATACTTAGAATATAGGAATTTAGAAAGTCAAACTTTTATACAATTTGCATTACAACCACGCGAAATAAAATAAAACATTCATTTTTACGTTCATACTGTCAATGTCAAATACACAATACTCTGTGGTCAAACAGTAGCACCCAGGAGAGACAATACTCTTGAGCACTCAGACTGTAAGATCGGCCTTAAAATTGATGAATTGAGGTTTAAATTCGACATCCGCTGGCCCACTAGTAAAAAGTTGATGTACGCTGCTTGGTATATTTGAATACTGCCAAACTGTGTACATTTTTAATTGATACTAATTACGCGACATCTTTGTAACGTGTCCGGTGTAGGCTACCGCTACACTCATGTCTCACACACAAATGAGGAGTCATTTCCCTAGTGACAAGTAAACGTAACTGGTCAATGGTGGATGTACTACACTCTACTAACTGCCCTTTCAAGTAACTGCAGGTGTGATGTTATCTTTTAAACTGCGTTTATATCCTCACAAGAATATCATTATCATTATCAGCCTATCTGCGTCCACTGCTGGACATAGGCCTCCCCCAAAGAGGCAACAACTGACAACAAGAGTCCAGCAACAATAATAATAAGCCAAGAAAAATATGTTGCCTACAAAATTACTAAGTCTGGGACCGTCAGGAAACAATGTTAGTTTTGTAAAATTTGACGCAAATTTAGTTATAACGTTGCTATTTATTTATTTAGGTGGAAAATAAAAATCGTGAGGTTTGCTTTATGATTTCATTCTATTTAATACGATGTAAAAAATTTCTCATAAATTCGAAATACGAAAGAAAAAAGGCATGACCATTGCTTGTGTACAATAAATAGAAAAAAACAAAATGCCAAACAACAATAAACAATTATTTCTTAATAACACACGTACTCGACCATTTCGATTTACTCTCAATCACTCCTCAAAATAATAACGCCTGTCACACAAAATACCGAATCACACATTACCATTATAATAACAAGATGTAAACGCAACTGTAAAAATACTAAAAAACACAGGTGTGATACGAGAATCGGGGGGATTGGCCTTTTGACGTCAACATAAAAATGGCGGCCACCCACGTTGAGGCAACTTATTAAATTTCCAATTAGAATAGGCCCCCATTTTCTTACTATTCATTTTAAATCGAGGACCTTTTATAATTGGTCGCACACTCCCAATATAAATTAAACTCTCTGTTCAAGATCACACGTGCCAAACTACAGCTCTTTCTAATTTGGTGTTATAAATATCTACTAGAATAAGATCTGTACAGAAAGGAGAGTAGTGAAGTGTCGCAGACCAAGTAATTCTGGGCGATTAGTTTAGTACACAAATATAGGCTCGCGAGTTCCTAGGCCACACACAGGCAAGGTGTAAGCACTAAATAGGTTTTAGACCGCAAATAACGTTTAAAGTTAGGCCTCGAGATTTACTATCAATGTACTGCGCGCTCTTTTTTGTTCGTTTTCGCGTGCCTGTGTTTTATATTCAAGTCTATTGTGATATTTTTTATTGATATAATACAGATTATTATACATATAATTATCTGTACATTTTTGGCAAAGGTATTTTTACGTATTTTAGGTTATGTTAAATAATTCTTACAAAAATATGTATAGAAGTATTTGTATTATTATTATAATACATATGTCAATATTTCTCAGAATCGATATAAAATTGCAATAACATTTATATTTTAAAAAATAGCTTGTCCGAAGTTATTTTTTTTATCTCGAAAAGAAACATATTTACTCATAAATCGTATATTACTTTCAATGAATTTCTCTGTACATCATATTTTCTAAATATTCAAATATGTTGAATAGTTTTGTGTAACTTGTATCTAATGTTAAAAGTATTACACAAGCTTTTAGTTTTCAATTCCATTACCACAATAAAACATTCTATTAGGACAATAATAAACATTATATGACATTTTACTTTTTTCATTATTAATGATGAATACTTATGTTAAACTATTCTGTCGCTACAATAAAATTCCTTTCCCGCGGAAAACATAATATGACTTTTGACTTTATTTTTAATGTTGACTTTTCTGTCACTACAATAAATTCCTTTCCCGCGGAAAACGTATAATGGCGCCACGTCAATATTCCGAACAATCAGAAAAGTGTTTTAAACAACTGTCTTGTGATAAATTAGTATAAAGTTGTGTTTAAAAATCAAACACTACTGCTCATAGACATAAGGTTAAATTTTCATTGAAGTTTAGTTTCGAAATGTGTTTTAAATTGGTAATTAGTTAAAAGCGATCGAAGACGATCAATATAGGGAGGAATTTTAAAAATAGATTGTGCGAGGCGCCGTTCAATCAGTTTTAGGGTTGCCAGCGTACAAAAAGAATATTTAAATAATTTTTTAATAGTAATATTGCAATCAAATTCTCAATTTATATGCCAGTATGAAACCGTAATATTCATTTTAATTCAAAATTTTTATGATACGATAAATGAAAATGCCCAAGGGATACCCCTTCAGGACTCACGAGGTGAAACATAACGTGTAATTAAAAAAAAAAAACTATTTATTTTGTATACATTTATATTATATTATGACTGACGTGAACGTGACTGGTGAATTGTGGGAGTGTTCTACAATCCTCTGCCTACCTCTTCGGGGATAACAGGCGTGATGTTACGTTTTTTTAACTAAAAGTATAGTCTTTGCACCTTTACATACTATATTTATTTTATCAAGTTTACCTGGAAAAACCTATATTTATCTTCAAATACAAATGTATATGGTCAACATACTAACACATACACATTATTTCTTTTTCATAATGAGACCATTAGAAGCACCGATCATTCTTGTCCGACTTCAGTGGTCTTATTTCGTAATGGAATCTTGTCTTACAATCTATCTTAGTCCCCAGGGACGAACTAACGCCTTACAAGTTAATTATATTATATGGCGGAGGTGAATAATTAAATAATGTTTTATCTCTATAGCAATTAAATACACCGAAAAGCTGAATTACTTCAGCTTATACTTCACAACAACATACGTGAATGTAAAACAACGGTTCTGGTATATTTCTTTTTTACATAAAATTCAATATTTAATATTAAGAAAGTATATTTAACTTTAATTAACAAGAAGTTAATTATCCGGCTTCACGCTGAATTTCGTAAATGGTAAGTAAGTATTTCAACACGAAAGCATATCATTAATATTTGTTTTTGAATTTCTGCACTGTAATAGCGAACAATTCTTTGTAGGTATGAAAACTCTTTAGCACGGCGCCAACGATTTTAATGAACTTTACACAATAGGGTTTTACAACGACGAAAAATCAAGCAAACTGGGACTCATCTCTGGAAAGTTTTGATTTCTTTTGGATTTTCTCCTTTTTGTGTTTACTTTTTGTGAACGCCACCATTCGCCACCGGATGGCGCGAGACAGACCACGACCGGCTCAGATATCAATTTTAATATAAATAATAGAGTTGGCATGAAACGCGGTTTTAAACCGAATTCGTAACCGAATATGGAGCTCCTAGTTTAGCTTCGACCTGTATGAATACCGATTCCGCCATATTTTGTCCGAAACTGAAACTAGTGTGGCCAAAACCAGGAATTTTGACCGACACTAGCGGAAATCGTAAGTCAGGTTAAATATGCATATAGGTAAACTCTGACACAAATGTAGTAGGTATACGATACGTACGAAAGATCTGAATAAAATTGGAGCCAGATAAGTGAAGGAGTAGAGTACTCAAGAGTGAGCACGATATAACAAAAAAAAATTATTATCATGCCTGTAATTTCCGAAGAGGTAGACAGAGGGGTGCAGTACACTCCCACGATTCACTATTTACGTTTACACAATATAAGTATCTTCAACAAATAATTATTAAAAATAAATGACTGACCTTAATCATTTAAAAAGTTTTAAATTGAAAAAGTTACTTCGGTGACATAGTTAATTGATTTGGAACAAAGGTTATTCAGGATATGTATATAAATTGATGAACAGATTCATCGCAAGTTTCCCTAAGACAGAAAAAATGAAGCTGAGCTGAGTAAAATAAAAGTCAGAACTAATATTTAAATGTTTAACTAATTGAATTTAATCACTGTAAGAATTTCAATAGCGGTACAATGAATTAATTGAAATAGTTTTCTCAATACAATTTATTACTACATCAATTCGTAATCCACTTTCTGTTCCAAATTCGAAAATTACAGGTCTTAAAAATTCGACTCATTGTTACATTCTGTTTAAATTGTGTATATTTCTTGCTTAAATGTACGAGTAAGATATTCGTCAAATATACCAAATATTGAACCTTATTCGATCATATTAAAAATAATACAGACAATAATTGCAATATTTTAAAACAATTAAGTGTGTGTTTCAGGAAAACATTCGACACGTTTTACTTCACTGATAAGTATTGACGTATAAACTCTTAGGATGGTAGGTAACAGTTATATTCGAAGTTTGAAAGACACCCACGAATAATGTCAAAAGTTTCGTTGTTTAAGCAAAGACTTTTCTCGAGGAAATTGCTCCACGAGGATGCATAAGTGCTACCTGTTCGGCAATTATTTATTTAAATGCTATACTTGTACCGTGGTTTTGTAATACGGAACACGAATCTAAATATAAAATACATTAAGACAACAAGCGTTCCAACTTGGTATAAACAACAAAATTATATAGGTACTTTCATACCATCAAAGATGAATTGCCCGATTTGCTGTGACACTAACGAAATATATACTAAAAATAATATTTTTGCTAAATATAATAGCACACAATTGTGAACGCACACAGACCGTACATATACAGAGTGAACTTTATAAATAATTTATTGCTTGAATTCAGACTTTCATGAAAGTGCGGCAGGACTTGTACTTTGATAAATATATCATAGCGAATATAATACAAACATATAATAATTCCGTTACACTAGACGTAATATTTAGTTGAGTTTTTTTGCGTTGTAAAGATATGAGACACGTATATTCTTATATTACGCAAAGTGACTGGCAGCGGTTGGATGCAAAGAGCTGAATATCGAGCTCAGTGGCGTGCTATTGGAGAGGCCTATGTCCAGCAGTGGACGGAAATAGGCTGATTGTGATGATGATATTCTTATACTAAACCAAGCCAATAGATTGACTACATAGTGAAAAACAGTTACAGCAGTAAAATAGGAACGAATTTTACAGTTGGCAAGACCCGGCTTAAACGGCGCGCTACGTTAAATTCAACTCGAATTGAATCGAAATGTTACACGCATATCGATGGAACGCATAACAGTGAAGTCGAATCGACATCAGAATACATCAGTGGATGTTTACTCGATGGGAATAAAATGCGAAATACTACTGTTAGCGTACCAATCGTTTCACCCGATACATTCCATAAATCCAACAGTCTTTGCTGGTCCACTGTTGGACAAACGCCTAGACTAATCGGCAGTAATCCACCCGGTCCTGAACCTTTTGAATCCAGCTGCATCCAGCTGTTTTCTTCAGATCGTCGTACCTGCTAGAGATCGCTATAGGTATAGCAGATACCCGATACAAATCGGATGCAAAATGTCCGAAATGGATTTCATATGAATATGTACACGGTAAGCGATTGGTACGAAAGCAGGCTATTTAAATGCGTGACCCGTCATTAGTCGAGCGGTCGAAAAGGTCCCGGGACGCCCGAGTACCTACTTAATGGGTTCGCATAATCGACCTGTTAACGTTTCATCGTTTCACTACCTACTTCGAACATTTGCCTTGAAATATTTTCAGCGTCGCCTTGATTCGTTTTACATATCTAGACCATAACTCTCGACCTTCTTGAACGGCGGCATTCTGTTTCCGTACATTTAAGGAAACATGAAGCGAATATTGCAGAGTCGTAGCAATATGCCGTGCAAGACGGACGTCGCGGGTTTTAAACGCTCGTAACCCGGAATGCTATCATAAAAACTTAGAAATCCGCATTTAAACTGTAATTAAACTGTAACTTCGATAACATTTAGCTGCCAAAGACATTTATGACACTGATAGAGTTGTAAAATCTTCGTGTGATGTAATATGTGTGGTACTAACATAATGACATTTAAATGTACTTACGTGAACACTCTGTATAACTCCACGTGGACGTGTTCGGTCATATACAATTCGGCTTACCTGTGAAAGAAGAAACGTTTTTGTTAAAAATACGGTCTCATTGTAGTTTTACGAAGAAAATTCATTTTAAACTAGTTCCAGTTGCCGGTGATATTTCATTAATGCCGCACTTAAGTTTAAGCCGGTACCTACTCGAAGTGGCTGACCAAGATAATCCAAGGCAGGATTAGTAGCAGCGAGAAAAGAAAATCGCAAGCAGTAGGTACCTTGTTCTGTAAATATTGCTTGTAAACTAGCTTTTAGAATTTAATTGCTTTTTGAATTCCTGATACCGTCTTAGTAATAACATACGTTTACAAAATGAATTGAAGATAATGGAAAACGTATAAATGTGAATTTAGATTCTGTTGTTATATTTTTTTTTATCAGTAGTATTATCTTGAAACATTTTTGCTATATAAAGCCATGTATGTACCGGTCATCAACGAATTGGAACAATAACAGCATTAGCCTTCCCTCCTAATCGCATCTCGTAGAAATATAAAAAGTGATTTTACAAGAGCTTATACTCGTAATATTGACTTACGTCAGCGTCAGCTTTTAGCCGCCAGCTAAAAGATGACTCGGATAATTGGATGCACACTGCGCGGTCCCCGAGGACACTAATGATTCGCTGAACCAAGATAATCGGAAATTGCATCAGAAATATGCGCGTCTGAACATTACCAATATTATTGTACTTCAATGCATCTGAGCAAAGGATTTTGTAATAATAAAAATTGTTAAAGGCGATGGGAATGAAGAGTTTGACTGTCTCGTTAGTCGAGTGTTTGTAAACGCAATTCCATATCAAGAGATCCTGAGTTCGATCCCCGGGTAGCGCAAAGTATCAATCTAACTTGATAGCCCCAATCACGGAGTCTGAATTTGTGCCCGTGTTATGGCGATAGGCTCACATCCTATTCCCAGGGACGTAAACTGGTAAAAAATGAGAGTAATTCACTTTTCTGTCTACCCCTTCATGGAAATATAGGTGTATTGTAATACTACGTTAAAAGGAATAAGAATTTCCAAACGACGTTACTTGGCCCCAACACCCGGCACTATTCACGAGGATTTATGGTAATTCGCTAAGTTAAACGTAGAGTGACAAAATACGTGAATATAGTAAACAGTTAAGTAAACGAACTGCTTTTCGAGAACTTTCCTTCATTTCATCTCCATGAAGTGCTGTTGAAAAATTGCACTAACGTTGCTTATTTAAAATAAGCAAAGGATGAGAGTCATATATGTAAAATAATTCTATTTAATTTATCCTATGTCTTGGATCGTTTCACATGCAAGCGATAGATCCTTACAAGAAAAGAGTCAGAAGTCTCCGGAACACGTATGAAGAGGCATGTATGTAGAAAAAGCACGTCAAAACTGTAAGGACAAAGATAAAAGATATATGTACACTAAACGAATGTACACTAAACGAGGCAGTCACTGCGTATTGTCCTCATGCCCGCATATACCTACATACATTTACAATAGTAGACGCATTGTGAATGTTAGCTATTAATATATCGCGATACAATAGACATTTAATAACGCCGACACGAAATATGCATTGACACCGATAGAAAATTGTAATTTCGTGTAGGGAATTCAGTGTTTGGTAAACTTAATTTACAATGACGCGAATTGGCGAATATAAATATACCTATTTATAATAATTAATATTTTTCGTTCCACTTTTACTATCCCACTGTTGGACAAGAACATCTCGCGACGAGAACGCTTAACATTATACTATACCACGCTGACCATATGCAGGTCCGTGGACTATGTGCAAATTATTATCCATGATGTTACGGCTCGAAATCTGGATTTATACTCCGTGTATAGCAAAAAGCCCACCACCCATTCCATAGTGCGACGTAGATGTAACTGGTGAAACGAGGGAGTGTACTACACTCCTCTGCATACCTCTTCGGGGATTACAGGTGTGATGTAACGTATCCACTCTAAATGTGAACATATTACAAAACACCGATGTGACATTTGTAAATAATAACACGTAATAGAAAGACCGCGAAGGTTGTTATAGCCCATTTAGGAAATAGTCAAACAGTCATTTTGAAAAATACACACTGCCAAAATGACTAAGCTTTGGCGAACGCGCGGCAAACATCGCGCATTGTCCGCAAGCCGCCAGAACACCTTGCGGCAAAACTGTGGGGTCAATCTACACTATCGTTTGACTACTACCGCTCATAACAGAGCATTTAATTACTTAGAATTGTATCGTACTCACTGTTTATGCGCACAGTCCCGTCACGAAGTTATATAATCAGCATTATAATTAGTGATTATAGTATTTATTTTAAAATAATATATTAAGTATTTTTTATAGTATGAAATTATTACTACATTTATTTCCTTCATTTAACGATTATACTGTTATGTGAGAAGTGGAAACTATTGTATATTCCTTACAATTATTGTTAATAATATCAATTGTTATAATAGAGTGTGAGTGGGAAATATGTAATTGGATGTTAGTGTGAATTTAGACCCTACGGTGCTCCGGATGCAGTCATTTTACAAAATATCTGCAGCGCTAAGCTCTTTTGTTGCTTCAGGGCACGTGTTTAGTGATAGCGTCTTAGCGATAAAAACTGCAAACGACCCCGATTCGAAGCTCATGAGAGCTTATATCGTTCACATAAAAGTATTATCATTCTAATCGAGAGCGTGTTCGTGGCGCTCGTAAAGACAGAATCATTTACAATAATTACAACATTATCAAACAATTTCATCAATTTGCATAATATTCGTGTAAGTGCTGCATAATAATATACTAATTTGGATATTTTCAAACATAATACAATATTAACTATGCTACATTTTAAACAAAGAATGGAGAATTAAGCTAATTTTATCGTAAGGTTTCTTAGTATTCTTTCGTATCTGAAAAGATAATGTAGACATGAAATGTCGTAGACATAACACAGGTATCTATCTGTTTGTATCTGTTAGCGCTGGATGTGCATAAAAGCGGATAAAGCGCTTTTTGCTGTTTTTTTAAACAAACATGTCGTTTATTCAAACAAGCATACATGTTTCTGGTCGTTGTTTAAAGTGGCGAGCACTGGTGAACGCATCGCGTGTGTCAGGCGCAGTCTCTACACCGCAAAAAGCTAACGTTTTGCTAAATATCAGAAAATAACTCAGCGTATTCACAGACATTTGAACATATTACTGTATGAATCATTTTTACCAAATTTATGAATACGAAAGTAATGCTTAACATTCCCTTTAAAATAATAATAATAGTATTTATTTCTAAAAAAACGAAGTTGGTAGATGGATTATAAATAATATATAATAATAAAACGAAAATATAAATACGTAGTGAACAATGAAGAGAAATATACACCCAAACCTTTAAAAATATATGAATAGATACTAAAATATAGCATTCGCAGAGACACTAACTTACTCCCATCCCGTGATTTATGTCAGGATGAATATCAAAGTAAATATAACGAGGTATGTTGAATGGAAGGATTAACGTGAGCTTAAGGAGATTTGAAAGCACAAACTCTGGCTCAGTGAGACGGCACACATCGACACTCGAGCTTATTTGTAACCCGATACACGAGATTTGCCAGCCAGCGCATATACGAGACTCGAATCCGAATTCAACAATTTCGACGCTTTCATACATAACTCTATTACCATACACGCGGGCTCTAGTGCAGGAGGACCGGCTGAGAATTACTTTTTATTCCATAGTTCCGAGTTAGAACCGTCTCTCGGATAATAAATGCATCTAAAAGAAATAAAATGTCGGATATAAAACGCGTATAAACTCTGAGTTTGAATAAACAACGCTTAGATCCCTTAATAAACTCCCTATTTACGACTAAGACGGGCTGGCAGATCTTTGAATTGACGACATTTTATTAATACATACTTTATGTGTAAAATATAATATCCATTGTAGTTCAGCAAAAAATTTATAGTGGTATTAAAAAGTTGAAACGCTCCAGCGTACCTTTTTGCTTGGGTTCAGTTATACGAGGATTAAAGTTCGGAAGGTTTGCTTAAAGCCGGACAAAGTCAGTCGGTGTAATAAAACGCTAAGCTGGTAAGGTCACTGGGCGATACGAAATTAAACTACGGCTGATTACAATGGAGTTTATACTCTACCCATTTTAATGAATGGGGAATACAAGAAATTTAATTCGGTATTATTCACTTTGTAAAATTTACAAGACCGCTGATTTCTCTATAGAATACGAGAACATACTTTTACACCGCTCACATGTAAGAGATATTTTCCTGTTATACAAAAAACAAAACACGACTCACAAGATTAGTCTTCACAAAATCGTAAATCACAGACATACAAAAGAAAAACCGGGAAAACGGCGACGATTCACGGCATTCCCCTAATAACGTTTTCTGCTCAATTGCAGATTCACACTTCCAACGCAGCGGAATATGCCACAGGCTATTGAGAAATGAAACTTCATATTAGACTTTTCCACATTTTATTGGTTCTTCAACGTAATAATATCACTATCGTACTCTATGAGGTTATTCAATATATATGAATACGTAACCTACATCGATTATACTACTCTACACATCATAAAAATCTTGTATGAGTACCAATAACAATAACCGCTGTACTGTGACCACACTTGACAGTGCGAAAACTAGGCCCAAAATCGTAAAGGCGCCACGGAAGTACTGTATTTTCGACAATAAGTAACCATAAACACGGTATTTCATAAACGAAGTGCCGCGCTGTTACGAGGCGCGAGGACGTGAGCCGAAAGACGACCGGCGACAGGGTTATTGGAACACCTGCTTACACGGAGCGTTACTCGAGATTTTAAGGATACGAGTGTACCGTGTTTCGAAGAGGCGATTACGAACCCCAAATGTATGTATGTTCCTACGTTCCAACCTATAATATTTACGAGTATGCTCAATACTTATTACATACATACGAGTACATATGTAAATATGTATCGCTACAATTTTTTTTTTGAATTATCTATTTTACAATACAAGGAAAGTAGTTTGGAATCTGAAAGAAATTAGTGTGTTACATACTTTCAATGTGACTTTAGTATTTGCTGCGTTATATTAAATGTATTTTAAAATCGCCATGTCATCTTCATACTTAGAACGGAAGTTTATTAAGTCTCAATATTCAGCTTATTTATAAATATACATATAGGTATCGTATCGTGTTGGATGCACTTGAGTGCAAAGAGAATTTTCCGATGTTTTTACCATATTAAGCTATTTCTGTAATAAGTGATCGTGTGAAGCAAGTTTCCTTATCACACGTTCTGTTCTCAGCAGCAGTGCCAGATAAAGATTAAATATGAATGATCTAGTAATACAGACAGACAAAATATACCTATTATTACGGACGAAGCATGTTCTACTTGTGCTATGCTTTGGATTCAAGTGGAAGAAATCAAAATGAGACTCTGTAGAGCTCGTCTCATAATGTGGTACACGGAATTCAAACACTCTAAGACACAAATCTGCGCATTTTCCGCTAAGACATCCTCATTTATTACGGCACTACAATTCCAGAGGATTACATTTACCATCATATGTATGTAAATGCCCTTGGTCTGGCAATTGCGGAAGAGATATGTGCACAATAGTTAGACGCAAAAGGGTCGCAAACCATTAACATCAAAGTGTGTACTCTAAAAGTTGACATCTAATGAATTACATAGGTAACGGTAACCCTTTATGGATACGACTTCTAATGATCAAACGCAAAGAACTGATCTGTGTCATTAAAAACAATTGTAAAATACTCACCACTATTTATTGCGATCTCTATGAGTTATGAAAGCCTATCCACTGGTAACCGATTTGAACTACAAAGTTCTAAATATTTTAGAGAATAAAATCAAACTACAAGAAGTACATATCCACGACACAAATATTCTTACATCATATTCGATTCGCAATCGAAAAAAAACTAGTAGAATATATTACAAGGCACTAAAATCTGAAATAAGATTGTCTACCGTGATACAGTCGAGAAGACCAATAGACGATTGTTAGTCCAAATAACATCGCATTCGTATCACATCCCGTTTAATATTCTAGACAGGAAAGTCTTCTCGAATAACAATATGAATACTGGGGATGTGGCCCATAGTATCGAGATAGATACAGCTAAGGAATTTGTGCCAGCCAGTATCGTTATATTTCTACAAATACTGCACAGCTACAAAGATAGGTAGAAGATCTAAACGTGAGCAAGCAATGTACAAGATTTGATTGTGTGTGTGTGTGCATCGTATCGACAGTATCAACTCGCGGTATATCAGTTACGAAGCAGATACATTACAGCTGCACGTGCGATGCAACTGCCGTGAGAGTGGATAAATTGAAGGCATTTCACTTCATACGTCCTATATTTCTGTACCTACGAAAACGAGTTGCAATATATGAAGAAATGTTTGAACATTTATAAGCTAACGTATTTGATTTTTATATACAATTCTTATGTTTAAGAGATTCTAAACATGTTACACTTACCTCAACAAATTACTGATATTTAAAGGCAAAGTAATATATATTACTGAATTTTTAATAGAGAATTTGTCAGGAACGTCATACATTCACACATTATACGTTTATTATACATTTACTATCTGCCTATCTCTTAGGAGATTATAGGCTTGATGTTCGCTTTATTAAAATATAAATAACTAAATCACACAATAATTATAACACGTATTCTGAGAAGAGACCCATGTTCCGACAGTGGAACGATAAAAGGTTGGATAAAAAACGTATCACAATTTTGATCCGAGAATATAATATTAAAAATAACAGCGTAACTGAAAATTAGTATTCAGTGTATTCATTAGCAAATATAACGGCGCAAACAGTGGACAGCCGCAAATCCGAGTCGTTAGTATTCGGACGCTGCGCGGGTTCATTAATTAGCGACCTCCAACCACTTCCTTTACTCGCTTCCGAACAATTTAAACAATCCCTTAAATTTACTTTCAACCTGACAGGACTCCAAGTGCTGAGTGGAAAGTAAAAAATTAAGATTAAAAAACGGAACGAACGTTAATTGCATTAATTAATATCAGCATAGACTAAGCAAGAATTAACAAAGAAATTATATCCTTTAATTTATAAAATATGGGAAGTTTTCCGGATTAAGTTAAGCTTACTGTTAAGTTTTACGGATATACTCTCGTCACCCCACCAATATACTCGTATAACTATAAATTACATCTAACTGGAGTAGTGTTTTGGCGCTGGTTGCAACAGTTGTATTGTAGTTACGGGTATATTCGGAGTGCATAAATTATAAAAATATCAGTAGTGTCCGCTCGCCGTGATCACAAACCCCTTTGCTAATTCTCTATCTGTTTGTAATAAATCAGTTCCGTAACCGCTATTAATTCCGAAGTTCACTATGCTCGTACGATTATAATGCCGTCGGGATAGAGCTAAGGCAGATAGCAATAATTCGCTTTTCCCGCCAACTACTTGACAATACGCAAAATGGCGTCTCATCTAAATAAAGTTATAACAAGAATCACTTAAATTTTCATTTCCAGTAAAGTAAACGGCACGGGATAAAAAATTAGGTTGGTAATTTCTAAGATATTTTTTAACAAAATGTTATTTTGCTTCAAATAAACTGCCTAATGACGTAGAACTTTTCAGACGGCTGAAAACGTTTTGTAACCGTTAACTCAATATATTAATACTTATAAAGTATACAAAAATTGAATTAAACTTAAAATGTAACAATAATTTACTTAAAAAGTAACTTCACCTATACTTAATAAGCAACAATATTTATGATACCTCAGATCCCAACCGCAGCTTTCCGTAACCTAAATATGTAACATACATACAGTAGAAGAGTCTTGTTACTCTTTTCCACAAAATTTTGTACGATATTGTGTTGTGAGCAATAACAAATAAATATCAGATACAACATTCTATTTTCGTTACGAAAACCCATTACCCGTCTAATTACTTATAAGAGCGAATACACATTTACAAACCCAATTATTAACCGAACCTTGAAACTTTAAACATCGCTTATGGTTCAATTTATACAACTTTGATTAATACACAATGCCTTGTGCTCCTAACGTATTACTCGTAATAACAGTATTTCCAATATATATTATGTTAATAACATTAGATTAATCTACTTTTCTTATTGTTATTTTTAATATAATATTATACACATAGTGTAAAACATATTATGAAATCGCTGTGTGTTGGTATGAAAACAACATACGAACTAATCTTACTGTTACCGGCACGTTAGATTTAATCTGCGATATATTTGTACCGTATTTTATTAGGGAACGCTACAGAGGGACCACTGTTTTTACTTCAGCCAGTATTATCAATCATACTATTTCGTATGACATAAGTGGACCCTCCTCATGCGAGCTCAAACTTCCATTACTCACGAAACCACGCCCAGGGCTGATTTCGTCTCTGGCCACAACAATGACCCTAATTTTTATTTCATTGCCAACATACTTTACATGATGTATTATTTCCAATATAACAAAAACATACCCCTTACTACAGCGCTATTGTAAGCTCTGTAATATTGAACTCGGCGTTCGTGTGACGCCGAGTCTTAAATACTACCATTCCAATTTGAATCTCAAAATTACTTTCCAATGGTGCCGTGCACCTAAACGGAACTGCAATTTGCTGCTATCACAGACAAAATGATAAAGTTTTTAACCATTTCTACAAAGCGTATATATAACACATAACATAACGTCTGTAATCCCCGAAGAGGTAGGCAGAGGAATGTAGAAAACTCCCATGTTTCACCAGTTACGTTTACGTCCCATTATGGAATAGGTGGTGAGCCTATTGCCATGCACCGGGCACAAATCCAGAC
>DWTO01001850.1:0-15171 GCA_018244755.1 Jemadia pseudognetus
CCTACCCACGAAAGAGCCTGGCGTGTGGATATAACAATAATTTATACGTGTAAATGTTATTGTGACTTTTCGAATTATATGAAACGTAGCTCACGAGAGATAAAATTAATTTGGTTTTTTGTTTGAAATAGGATAGACATTTATTACGTATCTCACAAGACGCTGGCTCCTTATAATGTGTTTGATAAGGGTTAACGGACAATATCGGGACCTGTTGAGTGTTGTAGCATTCCGGAGATTTTTGTATACGTTTAAGATTGTTTCTTTTATTATGTAACGGGTTTTGGAATAACTTGCCTTTTGTGCTATGTAGATATATTTTAATGGAAATTTCGTCTTGTTTTGCATGTAGAAAAAAAAACTTTTATAGTACATGACAAGCTGTGTCGAAATAGGTACCTTTATATCCTTGGATATTATCGAAGTGAAATAAAACATGTTTTTACAAATGGCTTGTCCATGTTTTTATGAGTAGATTTTAATATACATGGACATAATATTATGTATGTTCAATTTCTTTGACATACAAAATAAAGACGGGCATATAAATAGGTACTTGTTAAATGTTTCGTAAAACTCACATATGGTGACCTTATTTAGATGTTCAGATTTTTAATTTTTTGCAAGGATCTTGTTAAGATTCTTACAAATGAGGTGGTAACAAAAAATAAGGCACCCTCGGGTCAGCGGGCGCTCCCACCCTTGTACTGGCGCTCCAGTTTTTGCATTCAACATTCACGTGAGAACTTCTTCGAAATGAGTGAACCGTAGCATGAGTCGATGCGGTTTTTTATTATGCAGCATATTTTAAAAATGCCGTACTTGGAAGTTTTATAAAACTCATATTAACTTGTATTTTTATTCCAAACGTGAAGTTTTGGTTTGTATTGATTTAATTTGTTTTTTCGAGACGCCCATTTCCACGTTGATATTTTTAATCAACTGTAATGTATTCAATAAAAAGGCGAATAATTAATTCACGAAAATTCAATCTCGACCAGTTTCAACAAAACGCACGGCAACGTCCGCTCGGGTTTAAATATTTAAACGTCAGGAAAGCAAGCCGAGAGTGCGCCGCATATTCAGCAAATCAAGTTTAACCAACCAAAATATTTATTACAGCCAGCCATATAAAATATTTCTAAACGTATTCTGGAACCCACTTGCGTTGCGTCCACTAAGCTTAAAATAAATTAACAATTTACACAGGCGGAGCGTGTTTATCATCAATTACTTCGCAGTGAAAGAGCGAGGGCTCTCCTCAAATCGCTCGTGCGCCCCCGCCATATACCAATGTTTGCAGGTCATTAGCGACGAAGCGCCTCGTCTATGGAGAAATCAGAGCGGTGTGACGAATAATAGAGTATTTATTGAGTATTTACATCTTGTATAAACAACGTATATACAGATTCCACTGGTCAGTACTCTCTGCAGTCAACGACTATGCAATTATAAATTGGAATAAAATTCTTCCTGCGGTAGATATATTACGGAAAACTGTATGTATAAGAAAACAATTGTATACTAATTCTTAGCATCGTGCTTCTTAGTTGTAATGTACGTAAGTGTAATGTAATGTTCATCACAGATAACTAGCATCTTGAAGAGGAATGTTCAAAGTAGGTTCATAGTGGGTACGTCCTTTCTACGTTAGTGATATTGAGTCAAAGTATCGGTAAATATTAATCAAATAATTCATAATTAGCTATCATTTTTAGCATTTACAATTGTTAGAAGGCGATTGCCCTATCGGGGTGGAGTAAGATTACATTCCCGAACTCTATGCTGAAATACAGCAGCGTAGGCGGTGAAAGAATGTGCTGTGCGATCCCCAACTGGCATGCCCAGCTTCGGGATTATGGGCATAATCCCATCCCATTGTGCTCGTCTATTTGTGTATTCTGTTCTATTTAATAATTCGCATCGCTACAGCAAAGGGTTATTGTCTCGAAACTAGGAGTATGTCAATATTTGTAGGTCATTACACGACGAATCTCGGATATGTGTGCCCGTGTGTGCGCGAAGAGGGGAGATATGCCATTTGTAATAGTAGCATTATACGGAAAATGTAATAGAGACTATGGATTTCTAGTACTCATTTTGCTAAATTGTTTTATGTAATTCTTATATTTTAGTACAAAATCTGTTCACTGTTCGTCCGAGATAAAATCTGACGTAATGTCTCATAAAACATTAAGTTCAATGTTATATTGTTTAATGATATAAGGGATCATAATCCTTCGGGATTATATATCTAGGATACTTTGAAGTACTAGTTGTCATATATGATTAAAGATAGTAGGATAATTGAAGGTGCCATACTGCGACGGCTACACTTATTTCTGCTTAAGAGCAGAGTTAAATGCATTGCCGTATTTCTCCTTAAGAGGCCCCGGTAGTATATTACTTTCATAGATTCATTCTATAGAATGTACTGTTGTGTAGGTATTTCAATATATTTGTGTCAACTTTAGGTACGTGG
Source organism: Jemadia pseudognetus (assembly GCA_018244755.1). Classification (NCBI taxonomy): domain Eukaryota; kingdom Metazoa; phylum Arthropoda; class Insecta; order Lepidoptera; family Hesperiidae; genus Jemadia; species Jemadia pseudognetus. The sequence goes on from DWTO01001850.1 coordinate 2,483, forward strand.
GTAATGAACATTTAGCTTTCCGACTTTTGGATAAAATAGTATTCATATATGTGTCTGTATTATGGTCATTACATGTATTTTGAAACCAACTTCTTTACGGCATAGGCAGAAAGCACTGATTGCTAAATGTCTTCCTTACATATGTTACATGCTACTTCTTCATACTTCTCCATTCATCACTCTCTTTATACTTCTACATTCATCACTCTTTTCATACACTCCCTCCGGTTTCGAAGACTTCTGATTCTTTAATCAGCGAGTCTCTGAACTACTTTATGAAAATAGATAAATCTTAACCTCTCTTAGCATCTGCATCCATCAAAGTTCGCATATCAATGCATGCATATATTGCAATATAATATCCATTTCAATATATTCACATGTTACTTCACTTTCTGTCCGCGACAATTCGACGGCAATTCACGCCTGCCTCATTACATTCACGACATCGCTTTGCACCCTCATAACGCCGAGAATTATCCTTACAAGCTTACATCGGCTCTGTCACCTACGTGAGCAAACATTGCTTAGGCTAACGGCACACGATTCTCGCGTTGATTTGATTTTACCTCTTTCTCCACTACTTTTATGGTTTGGTGTCTACTAAATGCGGGTAATATTCCAGCTTTTATTATATGTAGGTAGTTAAACTCTAAGTGCGAATAATATTCTTCGATTTCTATAGTCACTCCAGATGTTAAATGCGCATACCTAATAATTATGTTTTGCTAATGTAATTTGGATTATATTGAAAGCCTTTCAGTGCATTCATAAACATATGTACTTGTGTACATTTCAATGAAATCTTAACGTACGGTACTTTAAATAAGCGTCACAAACAAGTTGTGTATCATTAGTTTAACCTTAAACTTCATTTATAATCGCCTTATGTTTTAGTTACGTAATATGTTGTCTCTTTTCACCATACTTCAAATGCATTAAGGTAATTGGTACAAAACAATTTTGGAAATATCATCATATATGTGCAAATAGTTTTATCTTTGATCGATAAACACAGACTAAGAGAAACTAAGAAACGTGGTACGAATAGAGAACATTACGGGAGGTATGTTAACAAGTAACAAACCAAATATGTTGATGCCGGGATCGCTACTCAAAATTAACTTCGCAGGCACTCGATAAGAACGGAATCACCCTCGCTAAACATCCTTCAAAGGGTTGTTTACGAGTTGCGAAGTAAACGAAACAAAACTTGTTTCTACGAAGTCTTTTACAGTTTCTCCAAAGAACTACTCAATTAAATAACAAAAAGGCCATAAGTGAACCGTACTCATTAGTTCATTATTTGCAGTTTTTTTCGAAAACGTTGTAATCGCACTTCAAGTTGACAAAGAAGTGTAATGAGGCGGAACTTTTTTCGCTTAATTGTTTGACAGCGGCGCCAGCTCGGCAGCCGCTGGTATTTTTATGATAAGCCACCAAATGCCATAGTTATCTCTAAAGGTTGATTTGGGTACAAGCATCGTTATATAACTTATGCATTTTGTTAGCATTTTTGAACTTGGAGCAATATACAAAATTGCAATTTGGTACAAGCTACAATTCTATTGTAGAACGACAGCAAAAGTTATAAAATTTGTAGCTACATAAAGTGAGTTAATTAGTGGCGTAAGTTCTTGAATGATAATGTTATGTAATAATAATTTGCTATAACTTCGAACATAAAAATAGTTGCATAAGTCCTTATTGTATCTGTTCTGTCTAGTCAATATTTGGTTAGGTTTACTGGTGCTAGGTTAATGGGCTGGATGATGACTTAGTGAGGACATGGTAAAATATAATTTTAATAGTTATATCACTACTTGAGCAACATGCTAGGACAAATTTGTGGCTCTTAAATTTGAGGAACTGTTGGATTCAGTTAACAACTGTCATCGATCTGATCATTATCTTACGTTTTATCGTTTCATTGTTGAATTTCGGTTTACTCTTAAAACGAGAAGAGTTAGCCATAGATTGAGTATCTTCACTACGATCGGTATAAGCCTGGTAACAATAAAGTTAAAAGTTTGAATGCATTTATAGTAAATTGATTCGTAGAGTGTTCTCATTGTATTTTACTACTTTTGTATTCCAACCTATTGTTTCATTGTTTTACCTAGAGCAAAATTGTGAAGGTTGATTCGAGCGATAATAATAAAATCGATGATGTTTTTAATGACATTCTGTATTTCATGAAAAATTTATAAATGTCATAGTAATGGAAACCTGGGTATACAGACGAGTATTGCAATTATTCTATACAATGCTATATGAGATTAAATTAAAAACACACTTGAAAATGTTCACAAAAAGTTTTAATAATAAAGTTGACGTAGGATTTAAAGTGTTTCTCTGTTGTCTATATAAAAAATCAATACTTAAAATATGTTTCATACATGTATTCACTTGTAGTATTACATGATATATTGATGCGAACTAGAAATTCCTAGAACAAATTACTCAAATTATACACACTGACAAAGACCAAATTAACTTACAAAAGGGACTGAATCAGCGTTGAATATGTAGTAAAATTATAAATTGTCCCATTTAGAACTACTGGCAAGTTGCGAGTAGTTTCGCAAGTTCAGAGAGTAAAAGGACCGTCAATTTGTCTTACGTGCCTACATTGCATTTTCTATGACTTTACTAACTTCGTTGTCTTCGTTATCAGAATTCTAAGCAATGCGACTTGCGACTATCCAACAGTTACTCGTGACTTCGACTTTACTACTACATGTACTTCCTTTAAAATCAATGTAACGTAACATCACGGCTGTAATCCCCGAAGAGGTAGGCGGAGAAGTGTAGTGCACTCCCACGTTTCGCCAGTTACGTTTACGTCCCACTGTGGAAATTAAAGAGAATATGGAATAGGGGGAAGACCTCTCTATCAGCAGTCGCGTAATGAATAAAATGAACCTAATATCATTTTTTTGCAGTATAAATATGTAATCACAACTTCAGTTTGAGATTGGTTAATATTTCCTTTCCTCGACGCTCGTAACGGTGCCTAATATTGTATCAAAGAGAAAAAGACTGCAAGGGAATTCGAGACTGTTTTATAGACTATGAAATAATGACTGGAGTTCCAATGAATATTCTGATATGAAGTTATTCAACTGGGAATGTTTTAGTCGATCCATCAATAACCTGCATGATTTTGTTTTAAGTCTGTATAATATAGTGTGACGTAAACAGCGCTTCTCGAAATCACTGAATCTTGGAGTGAAGCGGCCACCGTCTAGACATAATGTGAGACGATATGGGACCGGTGTCTCTTGATGAAGGTACTTTATTCGGAGGGTCGGCTTGTTCCTTACCTTTTCTAATGTAATAACCTAAAATTGACATTTTGTTCTAGTAGTCGAATGAGGGAGCCTGAAGCGGGAAGAGGGAATTTCGTTAAGGACAGTTCTGAAGAAAAAATGCAACGTATTGCATTAAAATTTATTTGTTAGAAAGGTTTATTACTAAATACCTATATATTAGTATTATATATCTATTATATTGGCATTATGTATATTTTTTCTTTTGCAGGTAAGTAGCAGATCAAGTCGCGACCTTACGACGTCATACCTTCGTACGCACATGATCGGGTAACAAATACTGAATTTCCAATAACAATTTTACGGTTAAATTCGCTGTCCTGTCGCGCTGTAACCCACTTACGTGACCCACGAGTCGGTGCCGTGGCAGAAATTTATGACAGGTGTAAATAAAGATATGCCACAAATGCCACAGCGACTAAAGGCCGAGGGTTCCTCTTTTCGCACGGCGCTATTGAAGGGTCGACAAACTTCATAGCAACATACTTTATGCATCGATAAAACCTTTATCGTGGAGAGCCCTGTTCTAAATAACACATTCTTCGGTACACGAAAGTAACAGTCAGCACTTACAGGAATCATAAAAAATTTTAAGGACTTGTCCTATAGTTGCTCCGGTTCCCATTCACCTAGACATATCGTCGTTTTATTTAAATGTGAGTCCCATCAGTCGATGTGCTTTTTGAAATGCGTAAAATGAGACATTTTTTAAAGTTTGGAACTCTAATGAACAGATTCAGAGTTTGCTTATTAAAATACACAAACAAATTAAATTAAACATTTCAACCCAAATTCATGTTTTTTATAATTAAGTAAAAAAAACACATGAATTGTACATCAAAATTTATTGCAGATATTTCATATCAAAGAGGTTCATATCAAAAAATAAAAATATTCACCGTTATCCGGTTGTTGCGATGGATATTAGCATTTCAAAAGATTGTTAGCTTGCTTTGTGTGAAAAAACACAAACAAACTATAGCCGCTTGAACGTGCGGTATTATTCAAACAAAAATCACAACTTCCCTCGTTTCGTTGCTACTATTCAAGAGATTCAGCGTGATCTGAATTCAGAGTAAATTGTGAATTTGAGCACCACGGCGCGTGTGACGAGCGTGTAGCTGAAAATTGATGGGCGACGGGGCACTCGGCCAGGTGAGTGAATGTATTCCGATATTTGAATAGCACCAAAAATGTTGGACGATTTTTAAATATCCTGACACGTCAATGGATTTCAATTATGCCTATGTATTTAATAGCTATATCGATTATGGAGGCACTTCAATGGTCATCTACTCGTATTAACCTTTCCGTGATTTTCTAATAATTGTTAATTATTGAGTTGAACGGAAGAACAGGAAACGCGATTATTAATGTCTCGAAGACTCAGACCATAAGCCCTGAATTAACTTTGAGGCGTACTAAAATCTACAGGTAGTGCATTCCGACTCGCCCGCTAGCTTTCAGCCTCATTAGAAAGCGAATATAAACGAGAAATACCATAAGCTTTTACTGCCAACGGGGAAGTAGACAATTTATAGAAACGTGTAAATTCACATTCCTGAGCGGGCGTTTTTTCTTCAAATGTGCATTTAGTCAAGTTAAGGGTTGGGGATCGGGGGGTGGTCCCTTTCATTGTGTAGTCGGCTGCGGCGTCCGCGTTTCGGCGTTTGTCTGCGCCAGTTCAGTAGCTTCCGACCCGTGGTGAGGGATGGTTGTGCGGCGCTCCCTCCGCCGCAAAACGGTATTTTCGATACACCGGCGAAGTGAAGTTTGTTCCGACACTTTTAATACCTCGAATGAACAAGTTATGTGAGTTTTTTTTTACTAAATATGGCTGGAAATGTTCGCAGTAAAATTAATTGGTATACTATGAGCACGCGTTTGTTTTGTTTCTCGGAAAGGTTCGTTACTTAAAAAGTCTGACACTTGTAGAAGCTAAGCTGTTTCACAGCTGTTAGGTAAGAATAGATGGATTAACAATGTTTACCTCGCAATAAATAATCTTTGTATGGTGCAAGTCTCGTAAAATTCCTTAAAATATTTCCCCTGGTTACTCTTCTTTGTTATTTTTATTTAATTTAAATGTTTTTGGGATTTTGTGAATGCGTTTGTTTAGGAATTCCTTATAGCTTACTTTCATTTTCTAAAATAACTTTATATAGTAGTTATAACTTATGTGAATAAATTCTTAACGTTAAAGTATTATAATGTATGAAGACAAAACATAATGTATAAAATATAAGCATAGATAAACGAATGTAGTTTCTCATAAAGGATCTGTTCATTCCACAACCATATGTGACCACTTGAACATTGAATTCTTCTCAATACATTAAATGAAAGGAAATACGCCGTTAAGCAAACTCGTGAGGGTTTACGACGGAAGTCAGTTTTTTTTCAAAGCTTTCACTACGATTTGTATTCAAATTATAAATTTAAATAAAGATATGTCTAAATAATTTTTTATAATTAAGTCGGCCAATGTACATAAATTGCTTTTATTCACCTTTATATTGTGTTTTTTTAATTAAGTTAAATCAGGATTATACATACATATCTTCACGCCGGGTCCCTTACGGGGTAAGCGTAGAGCACCGAGTGCCAAATTCCTCTATCCTTATAGACCTGCCGCGCTTCTTCATATATGACTCTTAAATTAGGGTTAATGAATAAAATAATTATTTATCTGTTATTAATACTATATGTGTACAAATATATCTGTTTTCAATTTATAATGATGATAAAATCTTGTTAAGTTGTTATGTAGAAAGCGCCTACGGTATAGAAGAACATTCTTGTCATATTCAAATAGGGTACCTTCGATAAGCTACCTAATATGGCTGTAACGTAGCTGTATCAGAGCAAGTATCATATCTAAAATCTGTAACTGCAACTCGTCTATAATTATGCAAAATAAGTTAAGAGTTTCTTATGCAGGTAATAAAACATAGTTTTGAAATGTCGAAGTAATATAACATCGAAGAAACATAGATATATGTCTGATGGTTTAAACGATAACGATTTAAAAAAATACCTATTAAATAGGTTAAAGTATGGTAAACGATAGGTCAGTCGGTAATGTAACTTCACGGATTACAGAAGTTAGTTAAAGTATGCTGCTCACAATTTGAATCAAATCGCACAAAATTGCAACCACTATAACGTAACGTAACGTCACGCCTGTTATCCCCGAAGAGGTAGACAGAGGAGTGTAGAACACTCCCACGTTTCACCAGTTACGTTTACGTCCCATTATGGAATAGGTGGTGAACCTATTGCCATGTATCGGACACAAATCCAATAGCAACTGATATGTAAACTTAAAACGCACATTTTTAAGAGGTGCGCGCTAGGGTTAAGAGGTCGAATTTCAAACCACTATGGTATCAGTGCTTTGAATTATTCATTATTATCCAAAATCCTTAATATGTACTGCATTTTGTGGTGTTTAGTACGATTTCGCATCTAAAATGTGCTTTGGGGTGTGATTTAAATATAAACAGGAAATTAGTAATGTATCTAATGAATCTATTTCGTCATTGTGAATAGTCAAATCATACAGTATTGTCCGTTTCCACTCTGTGTCCATTTTCCTTATACACGTTTTATTTTAGACAAATGCTGTTAAACGCTTAACGATACAAGCTCACATGCCTGCAGCGCACACACATCTCTGGCTTATAATGTGTGTTCAAACATCTCGTTTCGCTAAGCCCCTAATCCAGCAGAATTACCATTAGCGAACCAAAAAATCATTCTACAGATGGCCTTGTCTTCGCATCTGCGCTTGCCTACCTCGTACAGCACTGATAGAAATGCACCTTAAAAAATGCAATGTTTATAAAGTTAGCTTTATAATTTCCTATAAGAAAAATTAAAAACGGACGATTTAATTCTTTCTAACGCTAACAAATGGAATTTAATTTATAATGTAAAACTTATTTCTAGCTAAAACATAGGTTCTGAGTAGTTATTCGATAAAACAAAAACCCTAAAATCCCTTCAATATAGCGAAACTAGCGCCTCCTCTAGTGTAGGACAAATCTTATCAAATTGATATGTCCGTTTATCAGCAAGAATAGTCTATGTGAATTAAGTTAATGCCGTCATCTAAAATTAACATCTTCTCACATTGAAGCGAATGATGTGATGATCTAAACTAGATCTGGATATCTGACAATAATTCATGCAAAAGATTGTCGATGAACAAAAATATTTATCAGTAGATTAATACTGACACTGGCAATTCTGTTAATGTTATTCAGGTGTCCCAAAACCAAGCTTCGTTTCAGGAGAAATTGTTGACAAAAAGTAACTGATTGTTGGCATTTTCCTGGTTAGTTTAAAGGAATTAAATTAGAAATCTGAGGTTACCAAGTTGAGAAGTGTTTAATATATAATTATCAAGGCTTCATAGTAAGTATTAAAAGCAAATCGATATCTTTAAGAATCGATGCTATTTGCATATACTTTTGAGATTATTATTTGATTTAATAATAGTACAGCAATTATAATTTAACAACTTTGTAATAGGCAGATTCTAAATGGGTATAGTGATATTCTCCAAGGGTTGGCTGATGTAGAATGCTATTACGAGTTAAATGCGCCGTTCGTTATGCCTACTCACTGGTGTAAAATACACAGTAAATAAATAAATGTGAATATCTTAAATAAGTCAATACCTAGTTTTTAAAATATAGTAATATACAAATATTGTGTAACTGATTATCAGCTTACCAGTGCTACTGTAGGTACAATTAACCCACTTGTGCTTAATTTATTTAAAATTATAAGAAATACACAAAGTATATAAAAATATTTAGAAAGAAACAATTATACTTGAATTCGTGAAAACTGTTTGTTAGTACATTATAACGTTAGTAATAAATAAAATAATATATTTAATTAAAAATAATATTTAATTAAAAATGATATTTCATTATAATATATAACTTAATTATATCTACATTGTACTAAACTAGGGTCTGACGTATGTATACCCTTTGCTATCTATTTAACATTTAAAAATTCCTCGAGTACCATCTGAAATGTCAATAAGATACTTTGAATTATATACTTAGGTGATGCCCAAACTCCTCTCCCCTTTTTAAAATATACCTCTAACGCACAAAGATATATACAATTAACAGAAAATATTCAATGTGAATGTTGAAGGGTGCGTGTCCCGAGGGAGACAAATATTAATTTATCTTGACCAAGTAGTCGGACAATGTTGAGAATCAGAAGTCTTCAAATCTGGTGTCGATCAATGTATAAAAAGAGTGATGAATCTAGATAACCATTAACTGTTTAAGAATAGACACAGTTCGCCCAAGGCACTCTCTACCCACCTTATGAAGGGCCTTAAGTGACATAATAATATTAACTGCTCGCGCACTTTTTACAAGATATTTGCTAATTATTTTGCTGTCAAACTGATTTGTAAATGTTCTCTGTAGCCCTAGTTTATATATATACATTATTAAAAGTAGAAAGTTCGAGACTGATCCATATAAGAGACTGCTTTACTGATGCATATAGTCCCTACTAATATTTTATCATATTGTATGTATATGATGAGTGCAAGCAAGCCGAAACCACTACATAGCCAATATAAAAATATTAAAAATGATTTGCAACATTTTTGTATTGTAAATCATTTTTCAAGATAATTTGAATATAAACATGAACTTCCTATAAATATTTATTTAAATCTGGAGGTAGTTCTTTCCATCAGTATATACTGTTACCACATAATATTTATAATTTGTTGCATCTGAAGTATTTTATTACCATAGTAACTAACTTGTTGCAAGGTTTGTAATAGTGTACAGCAACTACTAATACAAGCATGTTCCTGAGAGCATACCAACAATAAAATGTCTCTGGCTAGAACGACACTGGACAATATTGTGAATACTGTGAAATTCTTCATATACCAACACACTGAACATTCTGAATTTTCTCCCACTACTTTGTGCAAATGTTTTTACTTTATAGGTGATGTGAAGGTTATTAATTAATAAAAGTATTAGTAATCTATGATGAAAAATTTAAAAATGACAAATGGCAGTGAAAAATACATTTATTCAACTAAGAAACAAAAAAAATACAAAGTAATTATAAGCCACATCATTCAAACAAAAAGCAAAATCAAACACATGCATTGCAACATGTCTATTTATAGACATCATTATTACATATACATATTTATAATATCTTACCAAAGTAAAATTTATAACCAAAGTGAAACAATTCAGTAAAAACATATCAATGAGAACAAAAAAATAAAAGAAATAAAATTTCAACTTGTTGCAACAAAAAATAAACTAAATTCTATCATAGTAAGGCCAAAAAATTTGAGTTTAAATCAAGAAAAAAAAACAGTGGCATTAACCAGAACTATTTAATAAAAAATGATACGTAAAATATAGTAGAATAAAATTATGCAATGACATACATACAACACCTATTTTACCACCAATACTAAGTTATGTTGTCATTAAAATACTTCTGTTAACGCTGAGTATTGAGTGACTGCTAGTAAAATTTCAAATTGACCATTTTCTTGGTAGGTATGGATAATATTAACTACAGTTGGATATGGTTATTACAATTGGACAACCTTTTACAGTGGGAGGTTTGAAAACTGCCAACTGAGGAGTTGACCCAATAATATCTTATGACCCAAAAATGTCTAATTATTTGTCAGCGCCACAAAATCATAATAGACAAGACTGGATTGAGAAAACTTATAAAACCTTTCATTGAATGTAGTTTAAGATGGAAATTAATTCAACTCCCCCGTCAAAAGTAATGGCTCGTGATATTCTAATAATAGTAAATTATATACAACACAAACACATTTTAATATAGTAATTAGTAACAAAATGACAAAAGTGTAAACCACACAACCCCATCAAACCAAAAACACACTTTTACCCTGATGGTATTATTATCATAAACTGAATTCGAAATATAAAAATATATATAAGATTTCCAGAATCATTTAACAATTTAGAAAACTGGATTTTCTTCATGGAGAATTTACACTACTTACCCATTTATTTTAAAATTAAAGAACTTTATTATTAAATACTACTACTGCTAAATACTATATTGTTCTTTTTAAAAACATTATTATGCATAACATTTTATTATTTTCTGTTATATACTCAAAAGACAAAAAATATAATTTCTGGAAATTACTGAATTAATATTTTAAATTTCGAATCGTGTGAATGAGAGTGTACCATTGATCTACCAAAACAGTTTATTCACTTGATTCATTACCTGTACAACGGTCTGCTCGCCGAGCGGCACATCCTCGTTCCGCAGGGCTGCACGACCCACAATGGATGTTGGGTCTGAATCTAGTATGACGCTGAAAATTAATGAAGCCGAATGATTAAGTCACCAAGAAATTTAGAAAACCCATCCTTGTGCAATTATATGACATAAAGAAAAAAAAAGTTTCATCCCTTTATAGAATGGGGTTTTAACTAATTTTTGAATACAGGGTCTAATTAGCTAAATTTTAACATAAGATAAGATTAAGTAGTCCCTTCAATCTGAGAACAACAGTAGACAATCCTGTACCCATAGTGTTGTTGTAACATACATAGATTGGAGTATTGTATTAGAATCTCCTACAACACTATATTACTACTTCAGATTGTGATGCTGTTTTTACAAGCATGGCTAGATTACTCTAGCTACACTTATGCAACAGCTTCCTTTTACAAAACCACTAGATCTTAAAAGGAAATCTCTATTTACTCCTTAAAGATTACCGCTTATGAGCATGGCTTTAACCACACTTAAAAGGGAGAAATAGTCTACGCAACCAATCCTATGCACTATTTCATTGTATGCTGTGACCATGTCCTTAACCCACTAACCAATCCTAACTCCACATCGTCTCTGTCCATCAACTTTAACACTGTTGATTTTATTATACAATAGAAGAAATGATTACATTACAGTGTCAAAAGCAAGTTATTAAAGTTATCAATGTATATATACACATACTCCCATTCAAACGAGGCTCTGCTGCTCTTGTATATATTTGCTTATATATATATATAACAAAATATGAGTAGGTATCCCAGCATACTTGAGATAATTGGAAATCGAAAATTTAACTTACCCGCCGTCACAGATCTCATCAAAGGCCAACATAACAGAATCCAAGTTGTCCAGCAGTACACGCCTCTCAACGTTCCTTCGTAACAGTATGCTCACTGATTCATATAAAGCATTCAACACCGATTGAAGAATGAGCTGAAAATAGTGAGTAAAACTTTTAAAAACCATGTGAAGTTGTAAAGCCTGTTGTTAGTGCTGGAATATACTCCACCACAAAGTTCCAGCGCAATTTCTAGTAGTAAGATTTGTATTTTGTGAATATCTGTAACATTTGGAAATCCCTCCTATTTACCACTACCAGAGAAACAACAAATTATCATCCTTGGTGTTAAATAACTTGATATATGATAAGTGACTACATATTAGTCATAAATGAACTGGATTTATAAACTTTAAATAATTGCAGTGTACAATTTGTTAAGAAACTCACCTCATTTTCATGTGAGCTGCCCATAACATAGAAGAACAGGTCCACATTACTCTTGTAGACGCAGGTCAAACCTTCCAGCATAATGATCTCGGCATTGGCTCTGGAATTTACAAATTTTACAATTGTTATACATCAGATCATATTTACAGCTAAAACAAGTAACTCATTGCCAACATTTTCGCATTTGGCTTTCGCTTAAGTAGGGTGTCTCACACTTTTATTGGGCTATATATTTATTTAGCTGTATTCGGTTCTACAACAAAATAGCAAAAGATGTCATTAATCTTTCAGATAAAAAAATTAATCTATTATTAAAGCTTTGTAAAAAGGCCTATTACAAAGTAAAGATTTTTTAAATGATAAACAGGCTTGGAGTGATGCAACTCCAGCTCCACAATAAATTATGTTGTATATAAGTACTTATTTTAAAAGATGCAGTACCATACATATGGAGTTTCTTTCTCCACTTCTCCATTGTGAGAGGCATTTTCGGAAACTGTTGAAGTATCATTCTGATGTACAAAAAGTGTTCTAATGAACGAATTTTGAATAAATGACATTTAATACAGTGGACAATAGAGCAATAATAGGTATGAAGAACATTATTTTGATCCAGACTAGTGAATTTTAATGTTTTTGTGGTGAAAGATCATTTAACAAAATTTTTGTCTTGACATACCAATGGTTAGATGGTAATATGAATAATTATAAAATTTAAATATGAATTGGTTAAAAGTGTTGCTGTTGAGCAAACGGTCCAGGGTTTGATCCTCAGT
>DWTO01001851.1:0-15166 GCA_018244755.1 Jemadia pseudognetus
GTGTATGAGAGACGAAACACTACGGCCACAACGTACTGCCATGTCACTACGAGACAACGCAGCTGGTCGCAAATTGATTTGACGTTTTATGTATGCTGTTTGTATGTTTAAATAAATATATTTTACATTGGAATAGTTCTTTAAACCTAAATATCTGGAGACGTATCCACAAACAGCCATCTGATCTCAAACTACGCAAAACATGTATTATGTATGATAATCAGACGGCTGCTAAAAAAAGCGTATACAAGTAAATGTAACCCAACATCACGCTTGTAATCCCGAAGAGGTAGGCAAAGGAATATACTTTACTGATACGTTTCATAAGTAACGTTTACAGCCTACTATGGAATAGGTGGTGAGCCAATACATTAGTAGATTCCGAGCCACTACTACGAAATCTAAATTAGAAAAATCCAGCAGTGCCTGACCCGAGATTTGAATTCAGGACCTCTCGATTGGCAGTTACGCTTGCTGGATGACACGACCAATGAGACAGTAATCTATAATTATGTAAATATATTGTTTTTCTTTATAGTTTTACGTATATTTTTAACCTGAATGCTTATAGTGAAACCTGTTAATACTCAATTGAGATTGTGGGTTCCAAATGAGTAAAAGGTTGTTTTAATTTTAAAATAAAACAGATTTTACTTACTTAAAGTAATGAACAATACAGCTTTACTCATTTAGAGTAATATTTTAATTGGACATTTAAATATATCGTAAATTAAAATCGTTATTTGTGAAATATCGAAATTAACTAAAACTAAAACTAAAAACTAAATTTGAAATCAACAACTTTGACTTAGGCAATATGATAATATCTGCTTAATGAATTCATTTGATATGTTTTATTTAAAGCCTTGATACCATTTAAGAGATTCTTAAATAATAAATTAATACTTTTTAATAACCGCTACAAACACAAATCTAATTATAAACGGGAGCATATTATTATTTTAATCCTATACATAACTTGATTACGCTTAACTAGGACCTCGCTACTGACACTGTTATTAAATACATTTATTTTCTGCAGGTACTAGTATAAGCTTACCTTCAATGAAACTGAATGTTTCATGTAAATATTGATAACAAAGTTATTAAAGAACTATCATATAACAGGAAATAAAGCAGTCAGAGCTAGTCATAGGTAACTAATATTTTACTGTTATTGAATTGTCATGCGAGTTCTCTTACGCTATATGTAGAGAGCACTGTCTTTCTCTACTCTTACCCATACGACGTGCTTCTTTCACACTCGCATGTCTCAACATAAAGTATGAGTAGCTCAGTAAAAATGTGTCAATTTTCTTCTGTAGCTGTGTAAGTGTTGGCAGTGCTTATTTATAATGAATATCGCAAATCTATCCTTATGTGTTCTTTGTGTGTTCATTATAGTTTGTAGAACTATAAACTTGTTAATGAGCCAATAAATGTGTACAAATAGGAGAAATATATTTGTTCTTGAACATAATCATCAGCATAATTATATAAGATTAAATTACGTTTAACGTTTCTGTTTTTCCGCTCTGTCTACGGTTACCATTGTAATTAAACGCTATTGGATATATTAAGTCGTAGGTATATCGCACATCGCATCAATATTCTACTGACGTAAAAAAACTGATATACATAATTTATTATTATATTGCTACATGCCGTAATAATTCCATAAAACTTGGAAAGAAAATCACCTTTCATCCTTTTAACGTCTGGAAGAAACGCTCGTTTATGATCTTGTAACCTTAATGGCTTATTTCCGTAACGGAAAATTAATATATCCATGTCACATAACCTTCGCATGATATTTAAATTATAATAAAATACATACCAATATAGCGTACCATGTATACACGTACAGTGTATTCATGTGTTGTATTTGAAATGAATCAAAAGACTTTTCACGTCAATGATGACACAAAAGCATTACAGCATTACATTTGAGTAGAAAATAAATGAATACATATAATAATAAATAAATATATCTATTCACACGTAAAAATTAAAAAAATTATTTACGTCATCATTATTTGTATGCATAAATTTTTTACGACGATTGTAATTGTTTTAAGAACATGACTGTCTTTACAAATGCTTTTGAATGGAACATTGAGATCCGACAATTGTTACCTTCAAAACCATATTACTACGGCTACGTTAATAATTAATACCATCGAGCTGATGATACTCCGTTCTTGAAGATAATTAAAAGTCGAAAATAATACATTTCTGTTTCAATACAGAGTCCATAATTGAAAGCCGAAAAATGTATGTATGTATGTACAGTATGTATGTATATTTTTTAAATCAAATTAATCGTTTTAAAATAACAATAGTAATTTGTCAAAAATGTGCCACAAATTCTGTTAAGATCCTACAAATTAATGACCCGTTCCAATTTTAAAGATCTCATTAAAATTTAACATTCTGTTAAAGCTTTCATTTTAATAACCGTCTGAGAATACGAATATCAAATAAAATATTTTGAGCTCTCTAACAACAAACGTCTTTTGAAAAGAGATTTACTTAACAAAAAAAGATATGAAAGATAAAAGACTAGAAAAATGAAGAATAAAAGATACAAAGATGTCAAAATTGTAGCTGACGCTGCCGCTTTTAATGAACAATGATAATATGAGTCATGGTCCACGCAGTCACCTATTGTATTAGTAAGTGCTCAAAAAATCACTGATCTTCAGTAAATCACCTGACGTCACCATGAAATCGCATCGCCACAGCTTGGGCGGTTGGTTCAGGCTGAAGCCCCGCCCGCCCAGCGCCTATGGGTGGCGCTTATAAATACCGAGGCAAGGTTTCACAGCGCACAGTTTGTGTTTTGGCGTGCGAGGTATGCCACGTTGACTTACTTCGCAAAGTTGCTGAGTACCCAGGAAGCGAAGGCGATCGCTCAAGTAAGTGTACCTGACTTTATTGCAACTTTTATGGAATATGAAAAATATTGATATGAAAAGCTTTTTACGAAAGTTACGCTATGTCGTATTATAAAAAGTTATGCTGAGTTCTAAAAGTATGCGGCAAACAAATAAAAAAACTGCAGCCTTAAAAATTTGGTGCAATGATAATATTAATTTTCCCTATATATTCGTAGTAATAAAACATATTAAGGAAAAAATAAAACTTACGTAAATGTTACTTTCGTATACTGAATAATAAATGAAACGTAATACAAGAAAACTGTTTTTTCCTATAAATATTTATTGTTATCATTTTATTGTATTAATATTTCCCTACTCCGCGAAGTTTGAAGAGCTACTCTGCTAGAAGTTTATATTAATAAAAATCCTTAAAGACATTCCGGTGCCGTTACAAAAACGGCGTAGAAATTTCATAATTTTAGTTACAATCTGTAAATTGCAAAGAATATCACGGCTAATTTGGACCAAGTTTAAATCTCGTTAAGTAAACCGACGAAATAAAAAAACATTTTTTTATATTTAGGGCACCAAAATATAATTATATATTTGTTTACAAATTGAAACTGTTTGAAATTATTTATAATTCTAGTTCTAAATGTATGTACGTATACACGCGTGCCTCGCCTCCAAGCGACGCGTCAAAGTTAAAAGACTAAGACAACTCACTCGAACTTGTTCTGAACGCGGAATGCTTGGTCGTGGATTGTTGTAAATTGAAATTACATTTATGTTGTAATAAACGATTTTTGAAAAGTCAGGACAGCGGGAAAACCTCTAGTTAACGGAAAACTTGTAAAAAATGTTACAGCTGTGTCTATTTTTATCGACGCAAAACAAGGGATTATATATTAGTCCATTAAGCTAGTTTTCCATTTGTGAGTTGCGGAAGATTGTAAAATGTAAACTCAGCATATTGTACAGTTCTACAAATGTGTGTACAGCCTTATTCAGTTGTTTTTCATGGCTTGGAAAATTGTTATTTATTCTAAAAACTGTTATTAAAATATTTATTCATATGCACGTTCGGTATGTAACAGCGTGTAATTAAAGTTTATTTTTATAAGCTGTTTTAATTTAGTACGTTTAGTTGTGTAGGTAATTTATTAAATATGTACGTCATCAAACCGAAAATCAAATAAAATGACAAAATAATATGAACCTCATTTTTATAAATTATACTATGGTTTGACTGATTGCCTCGTTGGTTGTATTGGTTGCAAGTGCCACTGCCGATCGAGAGGTCCTGGGTTCAAACCCCAAGTTGGGTACTATTAGATATTACTAATTTAGATTTTCTACTAGTGATTCAAAGTTTGAAAATGTGCTCGATGTATGGCAATAGGCTCACCACCTATTCCATAGTGGGACGGAAACAGAACTGGTGAAACGTGGGAGTATTCAGGGCTAAAGGAATAATGTGACGTTTTACATAAACATACTTATATTTATATAACTTTCGCAGAAAAAATAATTTGAAGGTATACAACTCGAAACAGGAATTAATCTCAAACTGTTCTTATCCCAATAATGAAATAATAAATAATTTAAAACTTTGTAGAGTCGATTTGAATTAAACTTTATATATCTTTTAAGTTCGTTTACACCAATGAGGATTATGTATTAAAGTCGAGAAACTCAAGTTTTAACTTTGAATTCAATTATAACAAGGTAACCTGTAAGAACAAAATGTTATTTGTATTATAAAATTATCGCTTGTTCGAATGATGGAGGATAACAAGTTCAGGATACCTGCAAACTTTAGGATTCTCCATAATGTAATGTAATCTAATGTAATAAAGTAGGCACTATAATAAGTATACAGAGAGACAATTTCGAAGACTTATAACCGAAGTCTCGTCTCAAAGTCAGTCCTCGTCTGCCTGCCAAATTAGTCAAATATAAGCAAATTAGTCAAATATAGTCAAACATAACATCTTTATTGTAAAACATTGATCCTTTTTTTATAAATAATCCAACGCTTTCCATGCCTCACACGGGCAAAAAATAATTTTGAACGCTGCTACTGCTACGGTAAATATAAATTTACAGTGAATAGCTGACATACATGGACTTGGTGACTTCTGACTACGGGTTTGATTCTTTTCATGCTGAAACGAAACGTGTCCAATTGTGAAATGATTAAAGTATTGACCATGATGACGCTCAATGTGTGGTAGGTTCAAATTATGTACGTGAAATTTATAGGTATACAATTCTAAATTATTCATTATTATCATCATTATCATCGTCATCATCATTATCATCATCATTATCATCGTCATCGTCATCATCATTCATATTTATTTATTTAAATTATTTTTTGGAAGGAAAAACCCAGAAAATAATTTTAGTCCTTGCTTATATCCTTAACCGGTATATTATTTATGACGCTAACTAAACAAAAACATAAATTCCAATTTCAACTCAAGTCAACGTCAAATTAATCACTTATTTACCAAAGCTAAATAAATTACTTCATTTTGGAAACGCGTTTTGATTATGGAAAAGCCGTAAAAGGCTTAATATGTACACTCTTTGATCATTACCATAATATTCCGGGCAATAGTTATGGAACGGTTGGAAATTTTCAAATTTAATAAATTCCAAGCAACAAAAACATCATGGAATTTACATCCCGGTTAGCTGTGTTCACGCCTCGCTTCGATTGTCAATAAATTTGTATATTTCCCTCTTGTCATACTAAAATCGAGTTATTGGAAATGAATACTTAAAATTCAGGGAAGTGGGCGTTCATATTTTATTATATAATATTTTATTGATAAAATTTCTCACCTTGTCGCTTATTTCTTTATAATGAAACAAAGAACCGGCATTGAGGAGAGTTGTGCAAGATTTTTTTTATAGAACAGAGTAAATAATTCAGCAGATGAATAAATCATTAAACACAAAGATAATAAAATGTAATAACATTGTTTTAAACAGATTCATAGGCGTGATGTTACGTTACAGAGAATAAATATTTATCCTGGATCGTAATTTGACCCACTGCTCCTGCTAAGTAGTCAGGTTCACAGCATCCCTGACCCGACAGGACAGACTCGGGTCAAGCATTAAAATATTACGTAACTTAAACGTAACATCACGCCTGTAATCTTCGAAGCGATAAGCAGATTAATGTAGTACACTCCTACATTTTATCAGTTACGTATAAGTCCCAATATGGAATAGGAGATGAGCTTATTGCCATACACTGGACTCAAGTGCAAACTTCGAGTTACTACTAAAAAAACTAATTTAGAAAAATTCAGTAGTACCCGGCCCGGGAGTCCAACCCAGAACCTGTCGATCAGCAGTCGTTCTTATGATTATTCGATCAACAAGGAAATGAAATATCGTTTTCAAAACAGGTTATACAAATAGCATCAATTCAAAATTGGTTTCTCGGAACACGTTTTGTAGGTCAAAATGAGACAACCACCGCCTTGGAAAATGTCTCGCTATGGAGAAGCGGCGAAAGGAACTCTATATCTGGGTTCGCGTAATTCGACACGTTTATAAGATTTGTGTGAACAATATTACGTCATTCTTATAACATTCTGTATAATCAACTTTAGCCAGCGGCTAGCCTCATATGTTAATAGAAGAATTGAAAGTTTTCGTACAATTATAATTTTCAGTAAACTATTAATGAAGTATTGTCATTTTAGTAATATATGTATATGTTCAGTTCATTTTGATTTAACACAAAAATTACTTCACGCATGATTCTCACAAAGGGACAGGCAGAGGAGACTAGGGCACTTTTCACGAGTTATGTTATATACCCAATGGAATAGGAGGCGAGCCAAAAATAATAATTAATATCAATTTTCTTCTATTCGTTAGCATCGTCAACTAAAGCTATTACGTCGGTACAAAGTATATTTGTTTTGTTCTTCAATAGTTCTCTTGTTCTATTTAATCCCGCGAAATGAATGCTCGAAATTGCTTCTAGTTATTACATAATCACGCCACGTCCCTCATTGGTTAGGTAGAGAGAACCAAGTGTCACATATCTCTAACCTTATGGGCCTGACTGTATCACTCTATGACTATATCACTCTCTATATATATACACGCTAATTTTGGAAACTTAACTCTCCTATCAGATAGTATCTGGCTGATTTGGTGAAGATAGGTGAGGGTTATTTTTTTAAATGGTTGGGAGATTAATGAAACAGACTCGATGAAACACACGTAATCAATACGAAGTGCATGTACATCCTTTGATGTCACTAACAAACCGCATATTGTTGTTGCACGCGGGAGCACCGTACACACTATTTGAACCGCATTACGAATTTGTATATGAACTTGTATGGAACATACCTATGTTACCTTCACGTATGTTTTTGCGGAATAACCTATCGGAACTATGGGAATAAACTATAGGAACTATTCCGAAGAAGAAGAGGTAGGCAGTGGAGAGTAGAACATTCCCATGTCATCTGTCCGGTTTATGTCCCACCATAGAATAGACCGTGAGCCCATTGTCATACACTAGGCACAAATCCAGTTTCAGAGCCACCACTTAAAAAGTCTGACTTAAAACAATGCAACTTCTCGCCACTCAATTGACTGCCTCGACTCACGAGGCAGTCAATTGATTAATCCACTATACTCAATACAATATATTGTAACTTAGCTCTGATAATGATGTTCTGTTTAAAAACTTTGATTCTAAATTTTTTAATATTTATTTTGACTCAGTCAAACTACAATTTGTTATGGTTGCTGCTAATGAGCCCTGGAACTACTACAATCAGTCAGAAACAATGCATCAGTTCAATAAAAATGAGCGTTCTATTTCAATTGGGAAGCCGTCTTTCAGTTTTTTGAAAACCAATCTCCCCTCAGTCAAAGAGGATGAAAAGGCATAATAAAAGCATGGCAAGGTATATCAGTTAATGATAAATATGTTTCTGCAGACGTCGTTAGACTGTTCTTACGTTTATGTCACTAGAGCATTGATTACTTAGTGATTGAGTGGCTTGGATTTCAGCCCCCATTCCGTGAGGCTGGGGGCTTGAAAAATAACACTCACTTCCTCTTATACTAAGTTCTGTTTTTAATATAACATGTTACTGCCTGTAAGAAAGAAGGAAAATATAATAAAGATTCTTGAAATAGATTACATAGAAAACTTTGAATTGAAAAGATACTGAGTAAAATAAACTATAATCTTATAAATATGCGCTGACTGGACCACTGTTACTAATAGTCCTATTCGTGCAGTACTGTTACCAGTCGACTTGAAGAATTGTAAAATATGCGGGCCTTATTCAAACTTAGCGGCTGAATGAGATCCGCCAAGGACTGAGTGCTGTGGCACACCTTGAGAAAGTCGTATGTCCAGTGGTGGAACGGAAAAGGCTGATGTGATGTGATGAATACAAATGTATTTGAGATTATTTACAAATACCTCCATAGGCGGCATCACCCTGCACCTTATTGTAAACTACCCACAGTTATTCGTTTCCCGCAACACCCTGTAACTGCTGTCTACTACCTTCCTCCACTACCTTCGCATTTGGTCCAAAAAAATTAGAAATTATACCCGTGTACAAACTCCCTGTTACAGGTTACATTAAGGGAAGCGGTTAACTAGATTTCATAATTATGCAAAAGTTCCAGCGTCGCTCCGCAAAGTTTATCTTAACTAATATCTTTGAGAATCCGCGTAATACGCTCTAAGTAAATGTATACAGCTTACAAAAGTTTAGAACTGTCGTTCGATACATTTTGCATTTCAGGTGTTTACAAAGTCTTTCTACCACTTCTTCTCTATGTTTATACCACTTTTTTCTCTGTTTCGTAGCATGGAAGCAAATCAAAAATGTTAAAATTTGTTTGATATTTATAAGCTGTCGAATCTACTTTTCAGTCTGTTTTAAGGTGATTACCTTGTCTGGTGACGTCTAGTGATTTACAATTTAGTATTCCACTTTCGGTGTCCTGGGTTCGAATCTTGCCTAGCACCTCTTTACAAAAAACGTGCATTTTAAGATTAAATATCAATCACTGTATCAATGAAAGAAAACAAAGTTTTCCGTAACGTTTTCTAAAGCGTGTGAATATGCCGAAGAGCACTTACCCAGTATGGAAAGCTCTAGACCCGTACCCAATAGTAGTATTATGTAAAAGTTAACAAATGCTGACTAACTAGCATCGGTCCCTTATTTCCTTGATCTTGACCGGAACCTTGTCCTACATTGAATACGGTCAGTACATTTGTAAACGTGTTGAAGTTCACGTACGTTTTAAACGATAATAATTTTGGACTCCATAAATATGTACTTATTGAGCTTTGCATTTCGAGCTATTTATTCATCGGAGCAGACTCTTATAATTGCGTAGCAAGTTTCCTTCAATCATCCGAACTGTGAATAGTTCGGCATACCTATTTGTTTTTTCTGGAATTGTAATTTTTATGTAATGTTGATTATTCATATAAAAAAATTGAATAGAAATACATTGAAGAAAAGATTTTAATGTTTAAAATACGTAAAACCCAAGAAATTAGGGCCAATATTTATGTATTTCTAATCTTTAATTACTCCCCGCAGTTTTGTAGGGTTTGATTTAATAATATACTTTAAGTGGCATGTACACAGTTTCTCAATTCAAGCTGTCTTCGGGGGCCTCGTTGATCGTATTGGATAGATGCGCGTCTGCCGATCGAAAAGTGCTGGGTTCAAATACCTTGTATATACTTTGTAATATAAGGATGTTACCACAACTTATTGAAAAGAATACCTGTAGCTTACGTTTACATAAATACTTAAAAAATTAGCCTATAGACTAATTCTATCGCCTAATGTCAATTGGAGAGAAATTAATTAGTAGTCTGATTACACTTTTAATAACGAACACTTGAAATCTGCTTTGTCTCGTTGCGGCCCTTCCCCCATTTCCCCACCAAATGAAAAGACGTAATTGCCAACTTTTCATTGTGTATGTTTAAATAAGACACAGAGAAATGAATTTGAAGTTCTAGCGAATTTGAACTGAATTATATCTGGTAGAAAACTCTCGAAGAGAGGTGTTAAGAGTTTATTTTCAGGATGCAAATTAATTATTGTTATATTATTATGACGTATCGTATTTGCCCTGGCTGTCGACGGGCAGCTGCGTAGACGGTGTGAGAAGCCGTGCTCTGCCTCCCCAACCTGCATGCCCAGCGTTGGGACTATGGGCATACCCCTCAGGGGAGCCCTATGTCCAGCAGTAGTTCGCAATAGGCTGATTATGTCGAGTACTCATACTACATATATGTATAGTAGTAGAAAGCATATTCCATTACGTTTTCTATTTTCCCGTTAATAGGCAACTTCTGATCACGACAATTTCCGATGATGATAAACAACGAGCAGTTGCCACTCGTAGGTGCTGGCTTCCGCGCGGCTGCTTCCCGCGCTCATATCTGCAGCGGATAAGTACAAATGAGCTTCGCAGTTAATGACTCTCGCTCCGCGGAACTAACGTACACTGCACACATATAATATAGATTTTTAATAACTCCTAATAATAACGCCCGAGAGAATTTACGATATTCGCTTCACGTCGGAGTTTGCGGGATTTCATTTAATTTTATTATTATATCCTTACTTCAGTGCCCTAGCGGGGTGGATAGAGAGTAGCAAATTCCAAATATGTGGCTGGAGGCGAGCCCAGTGATTAGCGAACCCGACCGCTGGACTATCGTGGGTTCGACCCGGGAAAACTAGTTATACGTGCGACAGTACTACACTCCTCTGCATGCCCTATCCGAAAACTTCAGGCGTGAAAGTTGATAGATGTAGTTGAAGACATATGCCGGGGTGGAATAACCATACATTTATTATACAAGGATAATTCCCTATCATCAAACAAGATTGCAACCATCTTTGTAAAAATGATAAAATATGTCAAATATGCAAATAGTCGCAATAAAACATGCAATAACAATTTATACAAATGGTTGATATCAAAAGTCCCTTTTCATATGTATTTGGTCGATAACATTGGATTTTGCCTGGCATATAGTAGCATTGTTAGTCTCCGCTGTGACCGAGGTTGATCCGAGTCCAGATAGTTGCGCAAACATAATGATGTGTTTATATGTAGCTACATGAAATGACGTTTTCGGACAGATCATAATATTACTAAACCTTCCGTATTTTGCTTGTTTACGTAAGTTTTATTAAATGTAAAATATGTGGTACAAATGGCGGACTCAATAGCTTAACCATTCTATATTCATAGCATAGTCCATAGCAATGAGAAGATGGTACATCAACTAACGTAGTGAACAATGAAAGAAATTGGTTGAGACAAAAAATTATAAGAATTGACGATGTTATAAAAGTGCGAATAAAGTGTATGTATTATGTAAGGAATTATATTTCTTATGAGCTCAAAAACTTAAAAGCCAGTGTATTTGAAGAGAATACCGTGACTGACTCTGAAGCAGCACAAGTCTTAAGAGTTGAGCTTTATCACTTAGAGTTAAACATTTCGAGCTGACCAGGAATATCATTTTCAGAAGGTTTTTCTTACCGTGGACACTCTAACCGCTACTTTTCAATAGAAGAGGCAGTAGAGAAAGGTGTATAATATGTTGCCATCCTACTCTAACGCATTAGTGGATACACGCAGTTTTATATTCTATATTTGAAACGCAGGTTTCAGTAAAACAATGGAGACAAATTAATAACAATTTCAAATTTGGACGTTCAACGTACTCAAACGAGTATTTTGATCGGACCTTTGTGCGACACTTGTATTAGTATTACGTAGTATATTAGTAAGAATTACGTTATTTCTACAATAACTCATTACATAATTATTGGTTACATCACGAAGATGGTAATTGCGACGGTAAGGCGACTTGTGTTGTGCTGTTTATGTTTACTTGTATGTCACATAAAGTGGGAACACTACACTATTATTTATACATACTCGTAGCTATCCGCTTTTGACTTGTACCATTAATGTGCTATGTGATTTGTTAATGCGGTGTCAGTGACTGGGCGTTTTTAATTTAGGCCTCATCACATCGCTCTGTCCTCTTTGCATCAAGCACCCAGCGTTCACAATGGAGATTTGTCAATTAACTAATGGTCCTCTTGATTTATACATACCTACTGTTTATATGTAACCGATGCTGCAATAACGTAGAAAATGAGAATTTGATTTGTGTGAATTAGTTGTGGTATGTCGTTTAGTAAATAACCGTTTGAGTGGTTAGCGTTCTTAATTATTCTGCGTCGGGATTTAAAATTTTCTATGTAATATGTGTACAATGTACATGAAGTATTCAGATATTTACAGATGCAGTTTTTACTCTTTACATGTAATACTTTCCATATTATTAGTCATTTAACTAAAAAAAGGCTTTAAAAAGTTGTTGTGCATGTAATATTTTAATTTTGCTGACTCACTTTCTTAAAGTAAGTTGTCTTGGCATTTATTGAATATTTCTGATGGGTATAACTGAAATAAAAAGCCGTTAATTAATAACCAAGAACATATTATTATAAATATGTAGATTACATTACGAAGTTTAATTATTTTTTATTATTATGTTTTAACAACACTCACACAAACAACTCTTTTACTCTTCGTTATATTGCTTAAATAATCAGCCCGAATGAAAAAATCGATAGTGTTCAGACCGCTGCAAAAACTAGTTTGATTAAAGTGGGTACACATGGGTAGCGTGTTTGTGTGTCATTATTGTATTCTGACAGCGACTAATACAACTGTAATGCCAAATTTTCCGCTATCACCAGGGGCCGGTTAGTAATGAATGCTATCAAAGATTAGGCTCGACCAATGTAACTTCGTAGAATACTCGTTCATAAATTTTCGCAATACTTCGTTAGTATTTTTCCTCTTTAAATTTTTTCCTACCTACTTTTCCACTTCCAATTTTTTCATACTTATTTTTTCCATTTCCAAGTTTTTTATTTTCTCTCCGCTTCTTTCTTATTCTCGATGAAGGATCCATTGAACATTATCACGCAACTTTGACTCGTGAACGTTTCTCAAAATGCAAAATGCTATAACACTAACTAAAGATAACAGAATTCCAAATCCATTGCATCCATCTCTACTTACCCCCGGCAAGGACATTTCATACTAAAAATGAAAATTATTTTAATAATATTTGCTTTATAATACAAATAGGTGGTACTAATTCTGGCGAACCGTACAGACCATAATTTACCATGGTATTCATGCAGCCTGGGTCTTTGCGTATGTTTACAACTGAATAATTTCAAATTCTCTTCTCTGCTCGTTCTCCTTGTTCTGTTCTCTACGAATAAAATATTTTTTACGTATATAGGGTAACGGACACAATATTTACTTACACACATGGACGTGAACCTGGGACTCTTCAAAGCTGAATAAGATTTTCATAGGCAATCGAGGTTCTTCTCAAAACGTTAGCTTTTATGTATAATAAAATAAAAAATAGGTATTATAATTATAATTTTATTACAAAAGCAACATAAGTACTAAAACAACATTGATATAAATTTGAATCATAAAGCAAAACACTCAAGCACTGAGTGTAATGAATAACTAATAACTGACCCTTGTGACATCGGCTATTTAACGTACATTTGAATAAGTTATAATGGAATAATTAATTAAGTCACATTTGATTATGACGTTAATTAACATTTATATATACCGAAGCTTAGAAATTTTGGGCTTTACGATACCTTTGCTGTTCGGAATACAGGTCGCAAAAGAAATAAAACCTAAAGCGGTATTGGCTCTGACTGTGACTCATTGGGCGGTTGGTTAAAAGCGTGACTGCCGCTCGAGGGGTTCTGAGTGTAAGTTCTAGGTCGGGCACTTTGGATTTTTGTAAGATTTTCTAGTAGTGGCTCCGAGTCTGCATTTGTGCCCGGTGTATGGCAATAGGCTCACCACCTATTCCATAGTGAAACGTAAACGTACTTGGTGAAAAGTGGCAGTGCATTACAGCCCTCCGCCTACGTATTCGGAGATTACAGTCGTAACGTTACATTTTGTTTTTGTTACTTAAAAACAATAATTTCAATCGCAGATAACAATACTCAGCTCTCGCTGCCAACTCCGCCTGAATAAAATGCATATAATAATATGTGTATATTTCAAAGTGCAGCATTAAGGTATATTGACGATCAATGAACGATGTTTCTTTTCTCCTTATTTAAATCCATCTGCAATCATTGATTTCTGTATAATTTCCTTGGTATTACAGCGGAGATTTTTGATTCTTTCAGTTCATTACATTCTGCTGTTCCTTCGTTTGTGGTCTAATGCATTGGAATAAATACATCTGTATCGTTGAGCAGCGGCTTTTAGCTACATTTTATTGATCCTCAGCCGTGTATATGTATATGCATATTTATAAAAGTGTGAGTGTGTTGTGTGTTATATATAGTACATTATACTTATTTAATAAAACATCAAGTGCATTACAAGCTACACCCAATTCACTAGATTAAGTAACCCATTAGTATATGTATGACAATTGTTTATAATATGTCACCAACGTCATATGAAAAACGAATTCCATCTAGGTGATAGTGTTGTCTTCTGTTGAATCACAAAGGTTCGGCTACCCACAACAACAGGACTCTCGAGTGGATATGTGGGCTCCATAAAAGCTGAGCATCATAATATTATGATTGGGGAATTTCTTTCAGAACATGCAATTGTTTTAGAACTTTTAAACCATTATCATTCTATTGCACTGCACTTCTGAACATTGGCCTCCCCTGAGGGAAATATTATTTTAAGATAAAACACTATGACCACTATGTGTTATATTATACAAGCAACTTGGTTGAATTTTCTACAACATAAAAAAACCGTACATATCCATCTGATAGATTGCCCGACATTAACGGACGCCGGAGGTCAAAAATAAAATGATTGCCTATTTGTCATTTGAAGCGGATTCAATAAAGTGTCTTATTCCACATTATTATTATTCCATTGAAATTACAAGGTTACCTTTGCTTGCAATGGAATGATATATGTATGTATATGAAATATTGCTATTTTATGTTGGGTGAGGTTCTTGCGTTAATCTTTGTGCTGGCCAAGTGCGACATGGTAGACATTACATATCATATGGTAAACAGTACATAAGACATGGTAGAAATTACATACAACGCAAAAGACATTACAAGCCTTAGAGAACTCTGAACGTGAAAACTGCCACTCCCAGTCCAGCAACG
>DWTO01001852.1:0-15162 GCA_018244755.1 Jemadia pseudognetus
AATAAATATTTGCTAAAGCATCGTCAGTTGTGAACAGAGAAAAAAAAAGAAATTTTAATACCAATTAGTATTCCCTTCAAAGTACCTTTATAAAATACCATATCTTTAATATTGAAATTAGAACATAATTGAGTCAATCACTGATGTATTACAAAATTAAACTTAACTGTCCAACACTGTCTTATCCCCTGCCGTTACCTTGAACGCTGCAAAAAGCAACTGAGCTTATTTATATGTAGGTACA
This sequence comes from Jemadia pseudognetus, assembly GCA_018244755.1. NCBI lineage: Eukaryota > Metazoa > Arthropoda > Insecta > Lepidoptera > Hesperiidae > Jemadia > Jemadia pseudognetus. Next base: position 245 of record DWTO01001852.1, read on the forward strand.
TACCTTAATCGATTGTCCATTAGCCCGTTTCAATATATCCAACGGCATGGGTCTTTAGATAAGGTAGGTAGGAATAAATGAAAACTCAAATTTGTCACGTATTTCGTTTTTATTTTAGTAGAAGAGAGAAAAAATTCATGGAATGGCCAGATTCCCGGAGGAGCGGAACAGGAGGCCGGTTATTTTTCAATCCTGTGAGCTCATTATTTTTAACGAGTAGTCACATCTACTGGGCGCGTACAAACGGCGCAATTCATGCCGATTCGATCCTGAGCTGGAATCCAGTGACGCTGGATCCAGTTGCTGTATTAATGTAAATCAGGCTTAACTGATATACGTCCCATACACGTCCACACTGTTACGCGATTGACGTTTCTATTATACAGGGTCTTGAGGTTTCGGAAGGAAGATTACAATCTATTCTTAGTATTTACTCTGGAATATTAATTCATAAATACTACGACTTACCTATTTACTATAAATTAAGTAGAATAGACATATTTTGATAACAGACGTCACGCCTGGTATGCTAATGTATAACTAATAATACATGTATGTAAATATCATGAAAATACGGACTAACACACATTTTAATTTTTAAAATTCGTTTCAACGAACAGAAGTCCGAATGTCGTATACAATTTTTCCATTTATATTTAAACTTACAATCTGTAAGCGATAACCTGAGATGCTGTAGTCACATATGTACACACACTAACAGACACAGTTCCTTTCATTTAAATATAGTTGTATAATATATTTTCTTCACACTGATAAACACACTGCTTTGACATTATAACATAGATGTCAAGTTATCGGACACAGGTTGTACATAAAATAATGAGACGGAATAACACTACTTACATATATGTATGTATTCATACAACACACCTACCTACGTCTATAAATAGGTGTATGACAAACAGATTTCGCTACAATGCTAATAGAATTGACTATGGATCTAGTTTTCATCGCTATATAAGGGTGTTCAAAACTGTGTTATCAAAACTGTATGCCACATACTCACGTGGCATACAGTTAAAGCTGAAATTCTACAGTAAACTGTGCTCGAAAGAACACACTATACCAACTTTACCATGCAGTTTGTCAATAATCCACTACATCACTTTTTTTAATGTGAAGGCCTGGTAAAGAAATCAATCAGATTTTATCAGACAGTTACAAATTCAACATAACACGTAACATCACCTGTAACCCAAAGAGGTAGTCATTCGGAATATGTTGTATTATACAATAATCGGAAATGTTAATATTACATTTTTTCTTAATGTCTAATAAATAGTAATCAAAAATGTCCCTGTTGCAATTCCGCAATTTTCGAGTACATTAACAACTTACTTCAATCAATCAAACATACTTTAAATCAATCAAACTTACCCTAAAATGTCTCAATTCAAGACTATATAATTGATTTTATCACATTTACAGAGTTACTATAAATAAGAACATCTTGTCTAAATCAATGAAACTTACTCTAGTTTCAATTCAAACTTGAGTGATTAATTATATCAAACTACTACTAATAAATACAACATACCCAAATGGATATACCTTGCTTCAAAAGAGAATGAATTCCAAATTGAATTACAAAATTTATCACATATACAGAGTTATAGAGAATTAAAACATCTTGTATAAATCAAATTTACTCTACAGTCTCAATTTAAACCTGAGTGTTTAATTATATCAAAGCAATACTAACAATAATAAATAGATCCTACCCAAATCAATTAAACTTTAGAAGATAATTACAGAAAAACTGAACGTCTAATTTTGTCACATTTACAGAGTTACTATGAAAAACAACATCTTGTCTAAATCAATGATACTTATTACTCTACAGACTCAATTTAAAACTGACATTAATTATATTAAACCACAACTAATAAATGCATGCTACCAAAATCTATCAAACATAATTTAAATGATAATTAATTCAAACCTGGATGAGTAATTTTATCACATCTACAGACTTAAAACTAATTAAAACAATCTGGTCTAAACTACACAAACTTACTCTACAGTCTCAATTTAAAACTGAGTGATTAATTATATCACACCATTACTAACAAATACATCACACTTAAAACAATCACATTTACTGTATCCGAAACAATTATCAACTAGTACATCTACATCATTACAAGTAAACACACGTTTTCGTTTGTTCCTGTAATGTAGTGAAGTAATGTTCTAATGTCTTTAAAGCAAAAACTTGAGCAAGTGGAGAGTATGAGAGTAAATGTACTACTAGAGCTACTCCTAATTGGAGTGAGTAAATCAATGAGATCGGTAGTTAAATTGTGGTGATACAACAGCTGCTAAGTCGTTGGCTCACTGCGACAGTGGTGCTATCTGCGCTCGTACTATATTTTTCTGTCGTTCAAAACTGCCACAAAAATTGCGTAGTGAGCATAAAAATATATTAAATCCTAAAAGAACTTTGAATGAATTTTAATGTAGAATGAGGTAGAAATCCCAGATTGAAGAATATACACAGACAATCAGACAGTTCATTTACTAACATTATCCAGTCACTTATTTGTCTATTACTGATAAATATAATTATTTATAAAAGTTAAAAGTACAACTCTGATTCGTTAATTCTATTCATTAATTCACTTCGTATAGGCTCCTCTTATATTAGTGAAGGCTAAGAATAATCGACATATATGTATGTGTCTTATGCAATTAAAATATCATTATAATGATAATTATCATACCATTTTAGATGACCTTAAGTCCACCACCTAATGACATTTCTTTTCTCAGAGTTTTAATTGTCAGATTTCCTCTCCTTATAGATCCTGAAAAAGTCAGTGTTATTTTAAACGGTTTTTTAATATTACATAAGAAAAGTATAATGATTTAAAGATGTTATAGAGATACTGTATTTTTTTTACTTTTTTCGAAACACTGAACTAAAATCGATCAGCCAGTACAAATTTCATAATACACTCTAGCTACCATAAAGTTTCATTTAAATGAAAATAATTGACCATACAAATTCACAGCCGGATAAAATCCCTTTTACTAAGCACCAAGCTTCAAATTAGCTGTCAATATATCCATCACTAGTACAAAACCACAATGTAGAGCAATGCACAAACACTTTAACGTAGAAATAATAATTAAATAACATGACAGAATAAAAGTACTCACACATAAATCTCTTCAACAGAGTCTTTCATTATATACCAAGACCTAACGTCTGCTTGGCGGAGGCGGATCAGCATGTACTCCAAATCCTTATACATATCGCCATAGAGCTCGGTGTTGTTCTCGCACAGCGATATAAAGATACATATGGCTTCGGACTCTTTCGCCCCGAAGGGGCCCAGGAACATAAACTCCGAAAAATTATCCATTGACGCAAAATGAAAGAAAGATTGCAAAATTTTGACAACTTTGTCATTGTACTTTGCACCGAATTGCTTACGCTTTCTTTTAAGGTATTCCTCGTCCAGTGATGTGTTTGATATCGGCTTCTTCTCGAATTTTCTAGTGGTAAAATTCAACCTACTAGGGTTCTGCCTATCAATGCTCGCTAGAGGAGACTTCATTGCATTAGTCGGTGGAATCATTATATGAGGGCTCATTAAACGAGGGTTCATTAAAGGAGGGCTCATTAAACGAGGGTCTGTTAAAGGAGGGCTCATTAAACGAGGGTCCATTAAAGGAGGGCTCATTAAACGAGGGTTCATTAAAGGAGGACTCATTAAAGGAGGATTCATTAAAGGAGGGTTCATTAAACGAGGGTTCATTAAAGGAGGACTCATTAAAGGAGGACTCATTAAAGGAGGGTTCATTAAAGGAGAGTTCATTAAAGGAGAGTTCATTAACTCTCCTTTAATGAACTCTCCTTTAATGAGGGATAATAATAAGGGAGGGTTCATTAAAGGAGGATTCATTAAAGGAGGGTTCATTAAAGGAGAGTTCATTAAAGGAGGATTCATTAAAGGAGAGTTCATTAAAGGAGGGTTAATTAAAGGAGGGTTCATTAAAGGAGGGTTCATTAAAGGAGGGTTCATTAAAGGAGGGTTCACTAAGGGAGGGTTCATTAAAGGAGGATTCATTAAAGGAGGGTTCATTAAAGGAGGGTTCATTAAAGGAGGGTTCATTAAAGGAGGGCTCATTAAAGGAGGGTTCATTAAACGTGGGCTCATTAAAGGTCCCGAGATGCCATTACTAAACAATGCAGAGGGGCGCGTTAAGTTGAAATTAACTGAAGGAGGCATTATAATTGTAGTGTTCGTAGCAAGAGGGCCACGGACGTTAGGAGTAGGGGGCATGTTTACAAAATTAGAAGTCAATGTAGGTTCATTACATATTAAAGGGGCTGAAGTATTCATTGTGGGAGTACTTAAATGCATAGGGGAAACATAATTAATTATTCGAGGTTCAGAATTCATTGCGGGAGAACATGGATTCATTTGAAGAAATTCGGAGCTAATAGCAGACGGTTCAGCATTCAAAAATCGAGGCCCAGAATTCATTGAAGGGACATTTAAATGTGTATTTTTTGCGGGAGGACTAACTGGGTTGTAACGCATGGGGATACTTAAATTGGGATTTATAAAACCCGGATTCGTAAAATTAGGACTCATTAACGGAGGAGTCAAAAACTGGCACCGGACACTTTCACGAGCTTCGTCCAAAGAGCATTTTATGAATCCAAGGTTGACCATGTTTAAATTAACCAATGAAAACTGTACACGATTGTGGTCTTCCAAATTGGGATGCAGTAATTTAAGACGAAGATGAGACAGATTCCGACACATTACGTCTGCATTAATCTCCTTCATTACTTCAGGGTTCAATACAGGATTCACTGTGTAGGAACGCACCCAAGGGTATTGAAAGGACAAGCGGATGGGGGGAGGTCGGTTCCGAGTTATTTCATCTTTCACGTTTTCGTCCAAATTTTCTGGTAAAATCAGATATGTCCACGGCCGAGCTGTTTTCATGATGCACAACCTGAAATAAAGACGCCCATTTGCATCCAGTATTAATATTGTTACAGATACCTACAATACAAAATTCTTTATTGAACAACACGTTACAAGATACATAATACAACACAATCAAGAAAATATGGGAAGAACCCTTATTAGGCAACCCTTAGTAATCATTATCAAATAAAAAAAAATGATTAATGTTAGTCGCAAATAAAACTAATTACTTGTAATAGGGGATACAATGAAAAACTACACTTACGAAGTATTCGAAGATTCATCAGTTATTTTAGTACGCAGGGAGTACTTGCAGTTCATATGTATGTAGAACAGTATGTTCACTTGCCAACACTCGTCGAAGTCCAGTAGAGGCATGTATCTGTCATCGTCAATGCACGTGACTATGAACTCAATATACTTGGTCTCCGACTCAGTCAAGCCGCCAACAACCAGCACGTAGGCGGTGTTGTCTTTGACAAACTCCAGGAGATAGAGCAACACGTTCGTGTAGAAGAACACTCGGCTTTCCCGCATGGAGCACTCGCGGATGCTTCTCGCCGCCTCCGCATCGAAGTCCTTCGTGCACTCGGCCTGTCAAAACGTGGATAGTGAATGAATTGAATCGTGAGGGTTATATTTCACAAGTATAACCGCTGATAGTTTATTATATTAAATTGCTTTGTAACAATCACTTCGCTCATAATGGTAATATAACATACAGACAGTACATATATAAAAAGGTTGCCGTGGACGTAAATATAAAACCTACAATTAATATACAGTATAGAATTCATAAGAAACTTGTGAACAACGTACTTTATATTATAAATTTGAAAATGGAACATGTAATGGCGGTAAAAATTGTACAGAATTAAAGACTACGGTTGTGTAATGACACCAGCGGGTTCTCTGTTAATTTGAATACCTAAAATCTAAGCTAATAATTCAGTCTCACAATCAGTAGATAGCGCAGCTAATTCGAGGTTTGAACAATCAAAATAAAGGCGAATGTAACTAAAATTCAACAAAACTACCGCAATTCATGCCCCATGACAATACTCAAAAAATTTAATACTCGTTAATAAAAGTAGAATACGAAAAACCATTTGGCATTAAATCCATCAATAACAAAAAAAAACATAATGAAAAGTTTTGAAAAATGCCCCGATGGTTAAAATGTAATTGAGAAGGGATAAAATAATTAAAACCCCCCCGACTTAATAATTTATGTGACGAGAGATAATTAACGTAAAAAGCTTTCATATAACTTGATTAGATCTCTCACAGAGTCGGACATCAACATTTACTAACAATACTCTTACGATCCTTTGAAATAAATCGGTTCGGAGTGCAAAGCAGTTTTTTATTGTAATTATGATAAAACTACAGTCACATGATTTCGAGGAGATACAAGAGAGACGTAACTTTTTTTATAATAACACTTTAGCACACTGCAATAGTCTATTTAATAAAATAAATAAATAAAAGGACGTTCAAGTGCTTGCCATAAAACCACTAAAATGGAAATGAAGATGTTATTGAAATGTGTTATACATTTATTTTTAAAACGGACAAAAGCTGCTCTGCTCTCCGAATAGGCAATTTGAAAGGACACATAAGAGACGCAAAAGACGACATTCTTTTCGTCGAACCATATTCGCTGCGAGATACAATGGAAATCAATTGATCGCATTCACAAATTGAAATCGCTAAAGCGCTAGAAACTTAAATAGGTACATATATTATTTATAGCTGATTTTTTGTTGATATGTTGTCGCTTTAAGCGCTCTTGATATTAATAATATGTGCGAAATTCACATCAAATTCACACAAATTAGTTCAGGTTACTAGAAAAACTAAAGAGTATGCGAACACAGTGTCGTCTTTTACGCCTTTATCATGCCAATTTTAAAGGAACAAAAATAATACAAACAAATTTCAAGATCATAACGAATACGACAATCTAATGTAGAGTGCAATGGAACTATGTTCCAGAAAAATTCAACAAAGAATTTGTGTACTCTTGCATTACTCAAAATACAGACCTACCTATGACTACACTTTGTACTCTAAACATTGACTGCATGCTATTAAGTTATGTAATGCTTACATATATGAGTCCGGGCATTAGTTTAACAATTTCAGCTTTATTGTTGTACTTGCTAGAACGGCAAATCAATAAAAGTTAAATTTTTCTAATAGGTACATTTTAATAGTAATGTATGAAAAATAATATTTGCACTATCGTTAATGGTTATAACTGCATCATCATCAGCCTACTGCTGTCCACTGCTGGATATAGACCTCCCCTGAGGAATCATGACCGTAATCCCCACGCTGGGCATGCGGATTGGAGATTGTAGCGAACAGCCCCTCGCACCGCCTATACTGCTGCCCGTAAGCGGCCACGGTTGTGCCTAGGCAAACCGCTTTATGCCGCGATCTGCCAGACTGTAGTAGTCCCTGTTAAACCTTATTAATTGCTTCCAGTTCACTGAAAAACTCGTGTTCCAGAATAGCTAATGTACTACACATCCCCAGTTCTACACTATTGTCTAGAGAAAGGTGCCAAATCTGTCATCGGTAGATACATCTGTGTTCAGCAGCAGATTTGAACAGCTTGTAAGCCCAATAAAGAACTTTTTATAAAAGCACAATAAAAATGGTTTTAACAATGTACATATGTATGTGTACAGATGTTAATCTATGATATTTATTCTTTATTATTATCAATCAATTAGTACATTAGTAATACTTGGTGCATGTCAATATTAGCAACTCAATTTGATATTGGCATAATTTTATTTAATCAACCAAAAATCATGCAACCAATGTACTAAGAAACTATTGCATCCAGTAATACTGCATTTATGGAGAACAGAATTGTATATTGCTTTATGACGAATATATGATTATGTTCCAGTAATAACATTTAACAGTGCAAATATGTATTATTTCAGTATCATAAAATTATTCAAAATTGAAATTCTCAGGATACATTTTTTTAAAAACCTCTTCTTTAGATACCAAGTAATAAAATTATATGAATGCAGGGGATAAATTTAGTAGCGGCTCCAGGCTTTTTGTTCAGGTAGGATTAACTCTGCTGAAGTAGATTTCATCAAAGTAAACTAAAAAAAGTAGGTATGCAGTTTTTTCTGTGCTTCTTAAACCTCTATAATAGAGTCATTTAATGATCTATCGAAATTAATTAAAGATCTGTCACTGGTAGACTTAGATGATTCTTGGTGAGTCTGAGGTGTGCGAGCCCTTAACATAACTTTATGTATCCATAATCTGTTAAATAAAAGTGTTTAAGGATGTATGTTTCCCACTTCTATTACACCTGAGACAAGATATATATTTATAAAAATAATCTAATACTTATTGTGTTTGTTTAAAAACATATTGACCATGGTTTGAAGTCTCTTATATGTTTTTTGAAACTATCCCAAGACTGATTATTCGAATTCGGGGTTTGTTCACTGAACTGTATACAATCATGGCCAACTGGAGCATCCCTGAAACAAAACCATTTAAAGAATTGGATTGTAGTCATCCATGACCTAATTTGAAATTTAGGTGTCTCTGAATATGTTTTAAGTTGCCTCATTGGTCGACTTGTTGCAGGACATTGCTGAATGGGAGGTCCGAGGGTTGATGCCAGTGTCAGGAAATTAATTATCATATTCAGTTTTTCTAACTTGAAATTTCCAGTAGTTGCGAAGATGTTAAATTTGTGCCAGTGTATGGTAACCGGCTTAACTCCATTTCCAAGGTAAGACACATAGCATAAGCATTGAACAGTGGTTGTGTATAATACTTCTTTGCTTACACCATACAAGAGTTACATTGTTTTAAATTCGCTATTTGCAATGATAATGGAGCTATACTCTCTATGCGGAATATGTGATGCGAAGCTTCCACACAATGATACAGATATACAAAAATTTTAAGCACAAATGATATAAGTTCAACAGTAAACTTTTTATTTCATAATGATCTTTAAATCAAAGTGGGTTTTGAATATGGCACGTAATGTACATATATGCGTTTAGTTTTATTTAATATCGAGGATATCTTCATGCCAATCAATCGTTAGTCACTTCACAACTTGAGGTTGGATCTGTGCCGGTGGTAGCCAGTAGTCGGTACTGCTGCATGGATGTTATGACTGTAATTGTTGGTTTATTTTCGATGAAGTAACATATTTCGAATACTGGTGCAGTAATATTTTTAATAAAAATAATTATTACAAGCCGAAAATCACATTCACTTAATTGAGGCAGGTGAGATTTGAACAAAGGATTTATCGGGTATTCGATATGTGAATGTACAGCCAATGGAGTCGAATTAAAAGAACGAAAGTACTTACATGACGTCTTCTTTCTCAAAATAAAACAGTTTGGGATCCACATACAAATCATTACGAGAAATAATTAGCTTCCCGTCAGTTTTCTCTTCTAAATGGGCGCCAATTTTATCACAATTTTCTTCCGTAATAGGTTCCGTAGCTTTATTTTCCGACACAAAAGCGTCTTTGTTACCTTTTTCGTAGTACTTCGCGAAAATATCCATTATAACTCTAATGTTTTTGTATTGTAAACAAAACAAAACCCCAATCTCTTCAACAAGTGGGCATTTCTCAATTACTCATGGAGTCCTCACTCCTCCTCTCTCCTTTAAGAAATTTTTATTCCTCCTCGCCCGCCCATCTCAACGCGCAATTAGCGGCGCGCTGGAACGCTGCGCTGCATCCATTCCACCAACACGACAAACACACAAAACTGGTCAAAACTTGACAATGGTGTCAATAGATGGCGTTAGATTAAACATGATATTTTATGATTATTGTTAATTTCAATGGGTTTTTAAAGTGGTACAAAATGTAATAGGATCGTAATGCTATAATTTCTCATTCTAGTAAATTTTACTACACAGAGAGTCACAGAGAAGTGATATTTTCGACAATGATCCATCGACTGTCAAGACGATAAAAAGGGGTTTCATCAACTGAAAAAAAAGCTGCGAGCTATTGTGTTGAAATAGTTTTTCTTATTAAAATGTACTTTAAAAAAATGGTATGAATTCTTTAACATAAACTAATGATGATAAATCAATGTTACTCATTAAAAATATAAAATTTAAAAAAACCTAACTTCACGCCTGTAATCCCTGAAGAGGTAGGCAGAGGAATGCAAAACGCTCCCACATTCCGACAGTTTACGTTTACGTCCCACTATATAAAATGTGACTCAGAGAAAACCAGTTTTCTTTAATGCCTATTATTATTTTTCGGAATTTATTATACATCTGAATTTTCCTAACTTAGGATTTCCAATAAGAATTTCTAATAGTAGCTCAGAGCTCGGATTTCTGCCCGGTGAATGGTAACAGGCTCACCACCTATTCCAATGTGAACCGTAAACGTTACTAGTAAAACGTAGAAGGCTGCTAGTGCACTGCACTTTTCTAGTTACTTCTTCAGGATTACAGTCGTGATGTAACGTTTGTACTACAGTTTTTGTCGGGTATTACATGACCTAGGCGAAATTATATCTTATGTTGAATAAATCCAACAGGCATTTAAGACGATAATTATATTTTACTAGTTACATTTTGATATTGAAGTTTCCATACCTATGGGTAAACACCTACCATCAGTTGGGGTGCATGCCTGTTCATCATGCTTTATATTAAAAAAATAAAAACTTCCCTACTCCATTAAGGCACAAACTTAAGTGCATTGTTTTAAAATCCAAACCAGAAGACTTATTCAACATGCATGGGCTCCGAGATATGTGGAGAGACAACCCTATGTCGTGATGAATTAAATTAAAAACGCAAACATACTTCACACATTTTAATAGGTGCTCTACAAACCATTTAAATAACTAATAACAATTAAAGTAACACATTAGAACAGCTAAAAAATTCAGAACAATATTAAGAACCATAATTTTAAGTCTGCATCTACTTCCATCAGTACAGTATAGTATAGAGTAATGAAAATATTAAAATTCATCGAATGTTTTACTTTAACTGAACAAAGAAACGGCAACATGATTCCATCTGTAGTGATACAAACAGGCAAATAAATGCCACATTACTCTGTCATCCAGTAGAATCGAGAACCAAATCGTGGTGGCTTCTTCTCTGCGTCTTCAGGTAGAGCTGGTGTAGCATCTGGGTAAATGGCCTTAGGCTCCTCTTGTGGCTTCGGTCTGTAACATTAGTATACAATACATATATATGGTTTATTTTTGAATTTTATTTAGACTAAACAAGACAATTTTATTATTGAAAGAAGCTAAAAAAAACAAATGAACTACTAGTGATTTTCATTCTGTGTTCATGTCAGTTAGTCATTATCAAAATGCAACTTAACACATACCTTATATGTATACAAAGAAATAGAATAGACTCGCTTTTTAATGTGATTATATTAAATTGATAGGTAGATAAAAACTACACAGCACAAAAACAAGCAATAGATACTTAATGCTTTTTTAAAACTTTACCTGTAGACTTAAGAAAATAGCAATTAATTACCTCTTGCTATCATGCACACGAACTTCAGTGAAGTAACCGAATGGCGGGCGTTCTATGTTTAATTTGTCTAACACACATTTATCATACACACCCTGTGTTTTACGGCATCTGGAATTAAAGTACACAATTAAAAATAGTAATATGAATTGCTAAGATAAAATTTACCCATGAATCATACAATGTTTTTATAAAACAAATTAACATCTCTATCATCATATGTTTTTTTGCTTTTCAGTCATGATTGAATAATTCCCCTTGTATTTATGTTACTATATAGATGTACTTTGAGTAAATAAAAAACACAATCTAAAATTTCTGAAAGGTATTAAACAATTTCTTTTGTACAGTTTGTTTATATATTCAATAGTACATAATATACTCAATAGAATTTATATGTGATGATTTTATGGGTAATAGGTTCATCTTATTCCATGTTTAAGGTTTAGTTAACCTACTTTTTATTTGAATACTTTAAGACCTCGTACTTACACATCAAAGCTATAATCGCCTGAGCTCTTATCAATGCAATTAGCATACTGGTTGAACTCAGCAAGACAGTTCTTCTTTACTTTGCGAAAGAAATCCATGGTACAGGCAGTGACCGCCTTGCCCTCGTTGATGCATTTACGAGGATCATTCTCCTCGATTCGGCAGAGCATAAACTCCTACACAAATCAAAGCACTATGCTGTATACCATTTATAAATTTATGAGTAGTGTTCTATTACATGTGATACTAAATTTTATCATTATCAGCCTATCCCGGCTGCTGAACATAGGCCCCCCTTACTTCATTTAACTGAAGTCCCCCACATAAGATCTGAACAATCCCTAAATTTCATTATAAGCTACTGTTGTTTTATTTTTGACATATCATCTGCCAGTGGAAGTCCAGTGCAGGACATAGGCCTCCCCGTGTTAGGACCACAAAGCACAACTTCTCATACAACCTAGGCTGCCGCCTATGACATTTACCCGTCCCTAAGCAAGCTATGCCATATCGCACTTCACCAGACCATGCATTGAGTAAGCTTAAGTCAAAAGAAATTTAGAATAATATTCCATAAAAAATAGATTGTGATCAAACATAAACAACAAATTCAAAATTATACATATGTAATGACTATGTATATGTAAAGACATAGAGTATATTAAAAAGATACTAATTTACAACTTCAATACTCCAAAAAATAACTTTCAAAAATAACTAAAGTTAGCAAAGGCAGTATCATAACTGACATTATTTATGCTCAGTGTTTGACAAAACTGTTCCATGACGGCTATATAATAACTGGTGTGAAGTAGCAGTACTACACTCCTCTGCCTACCCCTTCGGGGATAAAGAGACGTGATGTTATATTATGTGTCTTTACAAACCAAAACATAACCTAGACAGCTGTTGATTATGCAATCAAGAAACTATCATAAAAAAATTATTTAAGCTATATCTGTGAATGGCTTTAGCAATTTGAATATGAAATATTGCAATCAAATACTTACATTATTGACTTGTTCACAATGTTTTCCTAAATGAAAAGCCCCAGCTCTCAGAGTAGCAGAGGAAAGATTCACTTCCTGAACGGTCAGCTCCGATTCCTCTGGCAAATGGACATCAGCGGTCAACACCATTTTCGATTTAATTAAATATCACTAGTAATTTTGAAGTCGAAACCAAATAAATAAAGTTTTTTCTTCCACAAACCCGTGAAAGAAATTGGCTGATGTATTGCTGCAATTTTGAAAAGTATACAAGAGTTGTGGAATGAAATAGAATGTATCCCAATTTGCATAAGATAGAGAAAGATGGATATATACATTGGCGTTTGGCCTAAAATATAAAACTTTGTAGAATAGTACAGGTGACATTGACAGCGAGCAGACATAAGGAAAGGACGGTCCAAATCGCGCAGTATTTTATGCTATTAAATTACAAACTTTTGTACAAATATCATAAGGAATAGATTTATCGCCGTGTTTTTAGAAACCTTTAGTTTCATAACAACATAGAGAGGCAGAAAAGCTTAGTACTCTTATATTTCATCAGTTATATTATATGTCCCATGGATTAGGGAGAGAGCTTATTACTATAATCGAGTAATTAATATCGGGTAAAAATAAATAATTTCAACCATAATAATTAAATTTAAAAAAATGTAATGCGGTCTATTGATTAGTAGTTTCGTTATTTGTAAGAATTTCGGTAGACTGTACTTGAATAAAATGACGTAAATAATATTATATTCTTGTATCGAGTAAAGTGCGGTCTCTCAGATGCTTTGTTTTATGTACAACAATGGAAAAGGTAGTGAAACAAAGTATTTTGCATGCAAAATTATTCATATTTATTCTTTCAAATATAATGACTAGATAAAATATATGATCCGTTTAAACATAGTAGTATCAAGCATGGATTTGTTGTGTGTAATTTATATTCCACGTGCATTTATTTCTTCATATTTTCCATTTGATGTCCATACATTAGTTCTTGCTCTTGTGCAAATTTAGTTCCTTCATCTAAAAATATATAATATTACACCAACTTATATTGCAACCTCATGAACTAGAAAAAATATATAAGTTTCTGGAACATACCTCCATACATTTCTAAATTTTCAGCTGGTACTTGATACAACTTTGGGATGTCATAGCGATTTTCCTACAAATTATTACATAGGTTAGTTATTTTAAATTGTCTTCTATACATTTATACACATGAAAGTTGCGTGGTTCAAAAATAAAATACCGAATCATAGTTCCGACGCCCCATCCTCGGAATATTCTTACTTGGAAGAGTTTTAATAACATATCCCATCATGCCTTGATCGAAGGGACCTTCAGCTTCGCTGCTTCTTCCGACTCTTGGTACGTTATTAGGTTTTATAAAAGAACTTTGCACTTGAATTAAGATACAAACTAAGTAGAATGCCAATACACAAGAAACTTTTGTAACCATTTTGAAAGAGCAAATGATGGCGCAGGCGTTATACAGTTTCGTTGAATAGTAGAATGTTTTTGTTTGATTCGGAGTTTTATACTAGAGTTTCGATTAGTCCCACATCCGTAATAAGATTGTATCAAAAACTCATACATTTTGTTCAGAATACTAAATAGTTTATTTGAATTTATCTGGTCAAAGAATCAATGTGGGTAGTTACTCGGTGAACATGATGACTATCTTTGAACGAGGTTGTTTACAAATTGGAGGATTATAATAAGAATTCGATCAACACTTATTTTTATAGATATCGAGTGCAAAAATCAAATATTATAAAAGAAATATATCCTGTGATCTGTGACAAGAGAAATTATTTAATTATCTGAATGTATACAAGTAATGTTTAATGTAATATCAGGCATTAGAATCATTAATCCGTTTAATCTGTGGTAGTTT